>OU015743.1:4365725-4380575 GCA_907169655.1 Acomys percivali | reverse complement strand
CACACAACCTAAGCCAATGGGATAGCAATGCGCACACAACCTAAGCCCTGTTCTCTTAGACATAGCTCACTAAAGGTCTTAGGACATTTTCTCAAACCAGGTGTAAAGGAGAGTACCAAGGATTGTTTAGATCTCATTAAACAGAATTGAAATGTGTGAAATAAGCCCCTAAGGGCTAAGTATAAGACAATATCAACAGAATACACTTGTTTAGGGGTACCAGTGCAGTTAGCGTCTGATCATGCCTAATGACTTGAGGGGATCAAATTATTGTGAAAGCCAGTAATTCAAGGAAGAATTATTGATGGGCCCCATCTGACTTCCAAATATCAACTTTATCTCAAGGAATCCAGCCGGGTCTAGGAGAAATTGTCTCTCTGGAGAGTTGTTCCTCCTGATAAGTACAGATGGGAGGACAGACCACCTTCACTCTGTAAACGCTACAGTCTGATGAAGGGTAGACATTATGTACCCCGAGATGGACAGGAACAGGACGAGCTACCAGAAACAGGAGGTGAGCGAATCTTCTGAAGTCATGTACCAGAAACAGGAGGTGGAGGAACAGAGCCACGGAGTGACACCTGGGGTGCAGTTAGTCCAACACACAAATGACAGTTCAGCCCGTGAGAGAAGGGGTGATGTGAGGAGGGATGTGAGGGTAAGAAATGAAGAGAGACATCAGCGGCTTGTTCACTGCTGTTGTGTGTAAACCTTGCATGAGTTGCTGCGTGTAAGTCCCGTTTGTGTCTTGGTTCTAACAATGAAAGCACACATTACAGTGTGTGAAGACTGCACATCTAACAACTGTGGAGGGCACATACTTACTGACGTGGGAGCAACCTTTAAGATGTAAGGGTCTTATTTCTTTAAAGGATATAAATGCACACACAATACATAGATGGTTAACTAGTATTCAGACTTGATGTGACATTTTAAATTGCTTAAGAGTAATTCAGAGAGGGAAGGAGCGAGGAGGCCATACAGAAGAGAGAAGAGAGTCTTGGCTATGAGCTGGTGAAGGTCAAAGCCAAGGGCCGAGCACATTGCTTTACAGTCTCTACTCTTCATCCCATTCAGAATTTTCCACAATAAAAATGTACATCATATCAGGCACATGCAAATAAAGTGTCCCAAGGCAGCTACCACTAACAGTCAACTAGAAGATGACGCTGCCGTAGGAGAGTGGTTTTCAAAGCGATAAGCCATATGGCGAACAGAATCTATCCCAGACAGACAATGGAACTTTTGTTTGTGTTAGCTGTGTGTCTGTTGGCTGAGCATCTGAAAAAGTCATTTAGAAAAATTCTCTCCAAGTAACTAGAAAGTTGGATATGCCAAAAATTATGACAAATTATGAAGCTGGAATTTTACCAACTTCTACATGCCTGACTGGGATATATAATCTCCACTATGGTCAAACGCATGCTGGAAAATTAACCTAGTCACTCTCATGGATAAAAAAAAAATGTGACAGCTTGTGTTATATTTTTTCCATCAGACATTTAAAAACATTTATTCATGTGGTTTCCTTTGAAATTAATGGGGAAACACAAAAGAACTCACATATGAACCCCTGGCACAAACAGATTGCTAAAGTCACAGGAAGCTATTGCGTTTCTTTTAACTTGTTTTTTTCCCCCATTGATTTACTCACTTTACATCCCAATCATAGCCCACTCCCCCCTCTCCTCCCAGTCCCACCCTCACACCCCTTCCTTCATCCTCTTAACTCTCCCTGGCACCTCAAGTCTCAGCAGGACTAAGCACATCCTCTCCACTGAGGCCAGACAAGGCAGCCCAACTGGGGAAAGGGATTAAAAGGCAGCCAAGAGTCAGAGACAGCCCCTGCTCCCATTGTTAGGGGACCCACGTGTTGACCATGTGCACATCTGTTGCATATGTGTAGGGGCCTAGGTCTAGCTCATGCAAGCTCTTTGGTTGGTGGTTCAGTCTCTGTGAGCCCCCACAGGCCCAGGTTAGTTGACTCTGCAGGTCTTCTTGTGGTGTCCTTGACCCCTCAATCCTTTCTACTGTCCCACTCTTCCACAAGACCCCCAGAGCTCAGCCTATTGTTTGGCTGTGAGTCTCTGCATCTGTTTCCATCAGCTGCTGGATGAAGCTTCTCAGAGGACAGCTATGCTAGCCTCCTGTCTACAAGCATAGCAGAGTATCATCAGTAGTGACAGACGTTGAGCCCTCTCCCATGGGGCGGGTCTCAAGCTGGACCAGCCATTGGTTTGCCAATTCCCTCGATCTCTGCTCCCTTTGTACCTATACATCTTGTAGGTGGAAAAATTTTGGGTTGAAGGGTTTGTGGGTGGGTTGGTGTCCCTCTCCAGCCACTGGAAGTCTTGCTTGGTTACAGGGGGTAATGGCTTCAGGCTCCATATGCCCTGCTGCTAAGTGTCTTAGCTAGAGTCACCCTCATAGACTCTTAGGAGCCTCCCCAGTGCCAAGGTCTCTGGATTTTCCCAGCGATGCCCCCCAACAATTTCTGTTCTCTCTCCTAGTCCTCACTCTCCCTATACCTGATTCCCACCTCTGTCCCCCCCCCTTTCTTCCCCTCTTGTTCCCTTCCTCTATCCGCCTCTGATGTCTTTTTTATTTTCCCTTCTGAGTGAGATTCAAGCATCCTCCCTTGGACCCTCCTTGTTACTTAGCTTCTTCGGGTCTGTGGATTGGAGGATGTTATCCTGTACTTTATGGCTAATATCCACTTATAAGTGAGTACATACTATGGGTGTCTTTCTGGTTCTGGGTTACCTCACCCAGGATGATATTTTCTACTTCCATCCATTTACCTGCAAATGAACTTAAGAAATTATATTCTCACAATCCAAACGACCAAATTAAAAAATGGGGCACGGCACAGAGCTAAATGGAATTCTCAACAGAGGAATCTCTAATGGCTGAGAAGCACTTAAATGCTGAATATCCTTAGTCATCAGGGAAATGCAAATGCAAATGACTCTGGGATTCCATCTTATACCTGTCAGGATGGCTAAGCTCAGAAACTCAGGTGACAGCACATGCTGGTGAGGATGTGGAGAAAGGGGGACACTCCTCCACTGCTGGTGGATGTGCAAACTTGCACAACCACTTCAGAAATCAATCTGGAGCTTTCTCAGAAAATTGGGAGCAGCTCTACCTCAAGGCCCAGCTATACCCCTCCTGGGTATATACCCGAAAGGTGCTCCGCCGTACAACAGGACACTTTGCTCACTATGTTCTTGGCAGCTTTATTCATAGCAGGTAGCAACCAGAAACAATCGAGATGTCCCTCAACTGAAGAATGGATAAAGGAGTTGTGGTACATCTACACAATGGGATACGACTCAGCTATTAAGATCAAGCTATTGTGTTGCTGAAAATAAAAGGAAGTCCCTGATTCACCTATTCTCCATCAGCCTGCGGATCTCCTGTTAAACAGTCCCTAGGACTCCATGACACTTACAAAGCAAACCTCTCAAAACCAGTTCTCCCTAGACCACTGAGATTCAGCAAACTAACCTTCTGTTAGCCATTCTTCCATATTCTCAAATAACTCCCCTGAGGTGCGTATTGACTCACCAATCACAAGAAACAACCTACACGTAGACCCATAGTTATTTGGAAACCCATCAAGTGCTACCACGTAAAATGGTGGCCTGTCAGGATGAAGTGACTAATAGGCCTTCAGACTTGTTGGAGGACAATCTATGGAGGATGCACCCGATGTTTGATATAGGTTATTGGCCTGGAGGCCTTGGCTGGTTCCCCATCCCAGGTGACAAAGGGGAGGTCTTGAACAGATACAAAATACGGAGCTATCCAAACGCTTTCCCAAACGACTTGCCATGACGGCACGGAAGCCTTCAGAAAGCAGTGGCCCTGCCTGCTGCATCCTGGGGATAAACAACTTTTACTATGAGATACAGTGTGGGGAGGAAGAAAATCCAAGAACACTGGACAAAGACTCCACGTTGACTTAAATGTGAACCTTGGCTGAAGGAGCGAAGGCGGAAGAGACACCCCAAGGGCAGGACTGTCTCGCTGAGGAGCTAGGCTTATTCCCAGGTCTGGGTCTGGGCGGGGTTGGGGGGCTGGGCATCAGGAACTTTGCTATGGGAACCTCATGGTCGGGTTGTGGTTCCAGTCATTGGACAGACACCTGATTGGTTGACACTCACGGATTGTTCACATCCGTTGCTCACCAATAGGACTGAATTGGCATTGGCATTTTCCACAGCATTGTGGGCACGGATCTCTTATGCTCCTAATTGTGATTAAAACAACCCAGCTGGAGTTGCTTTTAACCTATGCTGCTAATATGTAGATGGGTTTTTAATTTTAGCTCGTATGTGCAAAAACGCAGGAGAAGCCCAAGTCCCAATTACACTTAGTCTCACTCATTGTCCGAGCTCTGCCTCCGGTTCCTTCAAACACGTAAGCTCAATTTCCTTTCCTGTGTCATATGTAATGAATGTGTTTTCTGAAAGAGTCCGCGTAGCTCCCAGATGTGTCTGGCTCTGAAAATATCTAAATTGGTATGCCAGAATTTTTCCAATATAAAGCTAAAAGCCCCACATTTATTTAACATCTTCAAAGAGTGCTATACAAGTTATAGGCTTCCTGGAGGTTACAATGAAAGAAATAACAGACCAGGGGAAAGGCTGGCTTCTGTCCTGCAGGATTGACAAGGGAGTAGAGGCAGTACAGTCACAGGGAACTATATGCTGCACGCTACCAAGAACACTGTCAGGAGATATCTGAACATGACGCCGTTAGGACAGCCTCCCACAAACAAGGCACTAGTGTCACATTGGTCACTGTCTTTCCCAGAACATGCCACTGTGCCTTAACGCTTTGAAGACAAGGTTCACCCAGAGGAAGGCTTAAATCATCGTCTCCTAATTCCGAGCTCCGAGTGCCTGTTCTAATAGAAGCCCTAAGAGCTCCCCCACTTGAGTATAGGAAATCACTTATTTTCTCTTGCTTTCTGTGAAGCTGTTTCGCCAGGTGGGAGTTATGAAAGCAAAGTCTGATGGCGAAAGCAGAGGAAATAGCAACCTCCACCCCCGCCCCCCCCCCCGGCCTCCAGCGCCCGCTTTGTGGTGCACCCACACTAACAAGCACGGCATAGGGCCATGCAGAACTGTGTCGTGCATGGGCTGTTGAGAGCCATGGTGTCATAGCCACAATCAGAATCTTCCAAAGCTTTGAACTCAAGAACTGTTCTTATTCATTGGGAGGGAAATTTTGATCAGATTTTTTTGGCATATGTTGCTTATTCTGTTTTACTCTGAGCTGTCTGCACACAGCACTAGGAATGTGTTTGAGAGTGGCGTCCTGCACACCCCATCACAGAGCACAAATAAATACTTCATGCCTTATCATTAAAACGTTTGAGAAACCCAGGAAATTTGGTAAGATTATGTGCAAGTGACTAAGGCCCTTATAAGCACTCTCGCTGCTTTGACCAAGCCCATCAGGGAAACTGAGGTCGGCCACAGAAAGTTCCCTGAGACCCTACCACTAGCCATAAAGGCAACCAAGTGTCTCAGCCAGGCTTATGGGACCTCAGAACACAAGGTGGTTTACTCTGAGGCTTGCCTGCTGCTGTCTGCTCATGTGTCCCTTCAGCACGCCAGAACCCCAGCCAGGATGGCGAGCAATGGCTTCTGTGACCCTTCACGGCTGAGAGCAGGATGGGCATGAGCCACCCAGGAGAATCATTTCTTTCATTTGTCCTTTTGACAAAGTGAACAACTAGCATCATTTACATTTTTCTGCCAACTCACTGCCACCTAGTGGTTATGTTAATGTCTGTTTTGCATAACATATTAGGAGGACCTAACCCATTTCTACTAGGATGGAAATATGGTCTTTAGATGGAAGGAAAGAAAATTCCATTAAAAAAAAAAAAAAAAAAAAAAAGAACCGCACCTAGGTAAATACACATACAGTAAGACACAGTTGGATTTTTTTTTCAGTTCTTCAGGTGAAAGTTGAGTGAGATGAGTGTGTTTGGCTCAGGCCTTGCACCTCCACTGATGTTAAAGCTGTTCTGAAGATCAAGCTACAACACCCTGTGAGCCGCTTAGAAAAACAAAAACTTCATCTGAAAAGGCTCCCTCAGCCTTTGTTCAGCGATGGGTAGGCACGGTCTTTGTCCTAATTATATTTGCAATGCAAATTGCTGGATGCACTATACATTCTCTTTATGAAATTAAAAATCCATCATGTTCTCATTTGTATACATATTCCTCTCCAGGCTAGAGACATTCCCTTTCACCTCTCCAATCCTTGACAATAATGATGTAATTTATAAATCTGAAATCAGAAAAAGGAAATTATAATATTTCTCATTAAAAGATGGGTTTTTAGGCATGGTACTTACTTTACAAATTTCAGTTGAACATTCCTTGGATTTCTGGAAGACCAAAAGTAGGTAAAAACACCGAGTCAGCAGGCACAGTCCCCTTGGAACCAAGAGAAGGGATATTCACAAGTATATGGTGATGGTGAAATACGCCATTTGATTAAACTCAGTTGAGGCAATGTTTTTTGGAGATTGATTGACAAAATTAAAATCCTGCAGATGTTCACTTGCTTCCTGATGTTTTCTTTTTTCTTTTTCTTTTTTTTTTTTTTTGAGACAGAGTTTCTCTGTGTAGCCTTGACTGTCCTGGACTCACTTTGTAGTCCAGGCTGGCCTGGAACTCACAGCGATCCACCTGCCTCTGCCTCCCGAGTGCTGAGATTAAAGGCGTGTGCCACCACGCCCGGCTGCTTCCTGATGTTTTCAATAGTCAGTTGCAGTGATTCAATAGCAACATTAGGACAGATCATGCCATGTCAAGGGTCCCAAGGTTTCCGAAGATTCCCCTTCCCACTCAGGAAGGCTAGTCCACTCATGCTAAGGACAGCACTGTGGGCCCACCCTGTGTGGCTCTGCAGTCATCCCTCCATTTGACTCTGTCCTCGCTGGACACTGTGAACTGAGCAGGCTATGTGAGTTCTCACACTGTGTGAGCTCCCCCTTGCCCACTGCCTACCTCTCTTAATTTTTTAAATTGTGTATGTGTGTGCATGGTGTGTGGTGTGTGCAGGGGCACACGTGCCACAGTGGCCCTGCGGAAGCTGGAGGTCAACTTTGTGCAGATAGTTGTCCCCTTCGACCTTTAGGTGTGTACCTAGCTTGGAACCCAAGTCACTCAGCTTGTGTGGCAAGCGCCTCTAGCCACTGAGCCACCTTGCCAGCCCGTTACCCCTTTCCTTCACAGGGTGATTTTAGTGTTTAGGAGGAATAAGTGGGATCAGTCTGGGCTACTTTGTCTCAGTCTTCACTCTCCCTAATGTGAAGACTTAATAATTCAATGTTATTTATTAATGAGAAGAAAACATAAATTTAGCACATGCTAAGCGCTGAGTGCTGTGAGAGTCTGGAGTGGTCCATACTCGCTCGTCTCTCTCCTTGACGCCCAAGAGCTGCTTGAAGTCCTGTAACTCATTCATGGGAAGTGCTCGACACAGATGTGCCTTGTGCCATATGCTTACTGTACGTTTTCTATATTAAAACACACAAATACTCCATGTTATAGTTGCCTGCAGAATTCAGCGTAGTAACAATTGGGCAGATCTGCAGAACAGCGGTGTACACCGTGTAGCCTGGGAGTCTTCCTCAGCTATCTTACTAAAGTCTGGGTTAGAGCAGACTGTTCATAGGACAGTCACCCAATGATGTGCTTCCAGAGTCTATCTGTATCATGACTGCTTATGGATTTGTGCTACACACACACACACACACACACACACACACACACACACACAGCAGAAAGGCAGGGGACATCTAAGTGGAGGAGGGCAGTGCTCTTAACTGAAGATGGTGGAAAGACCTCATTCTGAACTTACAGATCCTCTGGCCACACGGGTACACTGACAACGGGCCTGTGCGAAGCAAGGGGCAAAGGGAGCTAGTTCTTTATTAGCCTTATAACAAATTAGCTTTGATACTTGGCAATACCTGTTAAATCAAGTCAAAAAAAAAAAAAAAAAAAGTAAGCAATGCACACTCAAACTGAGGTCTACAAAGTCCAAATACCATCTTATTTCAATAGCGTTCCTGAAGAGACACAGTCCGTGTGATTGACAAGCCACGCTCCACACCGTGAAGACACCTTCAGTATTTGCATACAAGGGGAGGAGCTCTGGGGAGTATCAGGTAATGGAGAGAAGAGGAAACACTGACGACGTCAGACGGTGCGCTCACACTCTAAAACAGAAAGCATCGCTGACAGTGTCCTGGAACATCCCTGACAGTGTCCCTGACACTGGCCGGGAACTACAACGACCACGGTAAAATATGATGTTAGGCATGTTGACTTGCCTCTCGGTCTCCATTTCCCACCTAAACCTAGCTCTTGGTGGACTGTGAGCGAATAGCAACCTCAGCTGTTACTGCTGGTGCTGAAACAAGTCCTGCCTTGGGAGGAACCTTCTAGACTCTTCCAAGTTTCCACTTCCTTCTGATGTTTTGTTTACCTCCAGGGCGTCAAGAGCCCCCTCCCCCCGCCACCTTCTGGAGGTGATATGTTAACTTCTCTACAGCAGTTACTCACCGTACCGCCTGAGGTTGTCAGCCACCTTCTCCTCCTTATACCATGCCAAAGAAAATGGGATGGGGAACACATCTGTCTAGGCCTGCTTCCTGGGTCAGCTGAGCTGTGGGTAAGTAGTGCCTCTCACAAAGCAATAAGCCGGTCATTAAATCATGGCCTTCATTGGTTCTGCTTTTATGCTCCAAGTGTTGTTTTCGCTAAGAGCTTTTTCTGAGTCTGACCAAGCTCCCAACTGACAGCCTTTCCCACTGTTGTCCTTCCTAAGACACTGGCAGTGGCTGACACTGAAAAATGAGGAAAATGTCTTGGCAAAATATTTCTCATGTACACTATATTGCAGAGACTTTTGAGCCTGAGGGATGAAGGAGGTTTCACTGGCTATGGCCCCCCTTGACAGAGCTCTTATTGACTAGGTCTTGGTTGCTTCATCCTTAGAAAGAAAATGAAATCACAGTTTTGTGAGAGTAAAATAAAATTTCTAATCATGTTTTAAGCTGAACAAGAAAGATTTCTCTTATCAGAGCCAATGATATTCAATTTGAATTGCATCCAATAGCTAGGATTCTATTTTAAACTAGTTGCAATTGGAGCCTTTTATTCATTTCTATACTGTAGTGGAAAAGCCTGGAGTTTGTATAGCTGTGAATAGCTGTGATGCTTTTGCTGGAGGCTGTAAAGGACTTTTGTTTTTAAAGCTAATGGCTATTTGTTGGGAAGGCAGACCTGAGGCGTGAATTCTGTGGCCAGCAGTAACAGATGGATTATGCCACGTTGACATTTGGTTGATGCTTCTTCAAGCACATTTTTATTGGGTAAATGTACAGAAACCAGGCAAGAGATGTGGAGGATCTTATCCTAGCCAAATAAGATTTAATAGGGATAAAATTGCTTGGAAAGCAGCAATATGAAACCAGTGCCTTAACTGTATAGGACTCCGACGCAAAGAGTTGCTTATTGTCTTTGTTAGGATTTCTATTGCTGTGAAGAGATTCTATGGCCACAACAACTCCTCTAAAGGAAAACATTTAGCTGGGGATGGACTACTGCGCAGAGCTTTAGTCCATTATTGTAATGGCAGGAAGCACGCTGCATGCAGGCAGACATGGTACTGGAGAAGGGGCCAAGAGTGCTACATCTGGATTGCAGGCAGCAGGAAGAGAGTACCACGGGCCCCCGGCTTGAGCTTCGGAAACCTCATAGCCCACCCTCAGTGGCCACATCCACTCCAACGAGGCCACACCCACACCAATGAGGCCACAACCACTCCAATGAGGCCACACCCACACCGAGGCCACACCCACACCGAGGCCACACCCACACCAATGAGGCCACATCCACTCTAACGAGGCCACACTCCCATTAATGACATTCCTTATGAGCCTATGGTGGCCATTTTCATTCAACCCACCATACCTATCATGGATTGGGAGTGTGGCTTAGTGCAGAGAGCTTGCCTAGCAGGCAGGACAACCTTAGTTGTTTCCTGGGACAACCTCAAAATCAAAGAACAAAAGGTCTATTCTAGCCACTGTTAATTTTGTGTAGCAGTAATTTTTTAAAACTTTATTTTATTTTTGCTTTATATATGTGTGTGTGTGTGTGTGTGTGTGTGTGTGTGTGTGTGTGTTTTAGGTTATGTACTCCTGCGTGCTCGTGCTGGAGGAGGCTGGATGAGGGTGCCAGGTTTCCTGGAGCTGGAGTTATAGGCAGTTGTGAGCTGCCCTATGTAAGCGTCAGGCACTGGATGCAGCTGCTCTGCCTGGTGTGCACTGCACACTGGCCTACTGGGCCATCTGCTCAGTACAGGAGGCAAAGCTTTTCCTTGACCTTAGCATGAGCATTTTAGGTCTCTGGTTTCTTTGCCTTGCGTGATGCCCGTGGGCACACAATGGTGTTTCAGCCTTTGCAGGTGCCCAGGGGCTCTCCCTCTGGGTTCTAGCCAATTTAAAAACTTAGCCGTGGCTGCCTTTACGTGCTTTCTAAACCCTGTTTCCTGGTGTACCCCACACATTACCGAGATAATAGTCGTGTCTAGGTTTGTGTGTGTCCTTTGCTCTGCCAGGGATATCGACTGCCCCATTTTTTTTTCTCACTTCGCAGTGTGACATCCCATGGGAGAGGAGTGTGGGCAGTTCGTTTGCTAAGTGGACCTCGCAGCAGCCGCCGGGTTTAGCAGCTTCTTCATCCAGAGATTTCTGTGCCAGAGCTCAAGTTATCACAAGCGCGAATAGCCTGTTCTAGAGAAAACAGACTGTGAGAGTGAGGCCCGCAGCTCCTGCCTGCTGCTCTGTGTGACTCGCTATCCTGAAGGCTGGGGCCCTCGTGCCCAGGAGAAGGTTTGTGGAGCAGCTGCAGGATTGGGACAGATGAACTGCAATGGTTTCTTCTCAGAACCCTCAGCACCCACACGCTAGGCTCCCAGTCAGACGACACGTGAACTGAGGGTATTGGGACAGTCATGGTGACCAGACTGCTCCCCAGAGAATATATTTTCTTAAAAGTAGGGTCAAAGCCAATTGTCAAAAGATGAGGCTAACGCTTAAGAGCAGTATCTCTGAATTCCAAAGATCTGTGTTCAAACAGCTGTTCTCTCTTTCCTGACCAACCCTACTCCTGTGCTTGTCACAGGCAACATTAACAACTATAAAGCTGCATTTGATAAGGAGAGGAGTATTCGGTATTCCTGTGGCTGAGCACTTGGAGCACTGGCTGAGCACTCTGGCACAGGAGACGCTGCTGTTCAGTGTTGCCAGATTCCAAACTAATTTTTTTTTTTTTTTGCTTCAGAAAAATAGCAAATAATTGTTTACTGCTGTGGAACATTTGGGATGGCTCTTTTCTCATATTTGTGTGCATGTATGTGTGATATGTATGCATGTATATTCACATGTGTCTATGACATGCACACATGTCCATACATGTGGATGACCAAGAACAGTGTTGGGATTCTTCCTTGATCACTCTTTCACACTATCCTTTGGTGCAGGATCTCCTAGTCAGGCCTAAAGTTCGCCCATACAGGCAATCTCTAGATGGTTTCCTCTGGGCATCTCCTGTCTCTGTGTTGCACCAACGTGACACTTACATGCATCCAGTCTTCTTGCTTGCTCTGTAAGTACTGAGCCATCACTCCAGCCCCTCAGGACATTCTTAAACTATACATTTATTCACATGCATATGGAATTACAATCTAACTGTATATCATATTTTACTTTCTAATCTAGCAGTCCTATTGATCTCCCTTAATTTAGATATTTAAATTATGTATCATCAATATTCACAAAAGCTCACGTAGCTGTCACATCAGTGAAACCAAGCAGTGCCGACAGGAAAGGGAGCACTGAGATGGTGTGCCGGTTAAGCTGACCCTACAAGGTCTTCTGGAGCCAGTGTCATGTTCTGCTTTGACCTGTTACGGTGGATGCTGTGGACTAGACACGAAAGTCACTCAGGGTTGCTTCGCTCCTTGTTTTCCCTCTATCAGAGTTGGGAAGACAGAACGCTTGGAGTCTGGGACCACCAGTCACAAGTGTTACCCACATGACTGGGTTCTGTGTTGGCATCATGGACAAGACCTCCCAGAGAATATTTATGAAATGAACGGGGCCTGGTTGCCCCTACTGGGCTTTTTGTCCCTCCTATCGTGGACACAGATGTGTTACCAACGTCCAGAAAGCACCAGGGAACCGTGACATACAAAGCAAAGAGGGACTTCACTTCCCAGTGGGGAGAAAAGAAGGGAGGAGGCCTCCCCGCCCCTTAGCTGAGAACTTTACCCTTTGTGAGCAGAATGTTGGACCCCGGGAGTTATGCGCATGTTCTGACCCCTAGCACCTGTGAGTGTGACATTCTCAGTCATATAATAAGAGACTGAACATGAGGTCTTTTTGAATCATCCAGGCAGGGCCTAAACCCAATGACACATTTCCTTATTAGAGAGAAAAGGGAAGTCAGTACACAGATGACTTGTGTGTTGGAGGTTGGTCTGATGTATTTTGATGCTAATTACTCCTTGCTGTCTCTGTGCTATGTAGCCTTGCCTAAAAAACATATTCCTATTTGGCCAAGAAAAAGCCAACACACCTGGGCAGGGCAAATGAGATAGGCGTGGCTAAGGTTCTGGGGTGGTGGTGGAGGTGGGGGTGGGGGAGCCTGGAAGAGGAGGAGAGACCAGAAGGAGAACAGGAAGTTGGAATGTGGAGCGATGGGACAGGCAGGAAGAAGCACGTGGCCGGAGTGGATGGAGGATTTGACCCAGATGAAGAGCATTAACAAGTATTTGAGATTATGAATGGGAGGTAGCGCAATAGAAATTAGGAGCAGATGGCATGGGATTGGGGTAGGGTATGGGATGCCTGACCCAATATGGGAGGTAGTTTAGGGGATTAATATCTGCCCTGCCCCAGGTGAACTAAGGCTATTTTAAAATATAGCAGGTGTCTGTGTTTCACTGATTGCTAGTGGGTTAGAAAATAGTGCCGTAATAATAGTTATAGGCCTGATAATAAACATTACTAAGCCATACTGATAAATTAACCACAACAATGGAAGGCACATGACGGTGAAGCGGAGATGGAGCCAAGCAGCCACAAGGAGTCCAGTCTGAAGTGGGCGAGGCAGAGAAGGTTCTGCTGAGAGCCTCCAAGTGAGCACAGGCATGCTGACACCCTGAGGTTGACTGTCTGGCTTCCAGAACTGTGTGAGATTTCCATTGCTTGAGAATACCACACCTGTGATTCACTGTAGCAGTCTCACACCACGGCTGCCACAGGTCTGCAAACACTCAACCCCCTTTCGTGACCCCTGCATCGCTCCTTTATTCCACTTGGGTGCATTTCCAAAGGCTGGAGTCCCTGCTCCAGTCGCGTCATCAGCACATCATTCTGGTCCAGGGAGACTATACATCCCTGGAAAATGGGCTTTAGCTTTAGATTTAGCTGATGGCGGTGCAGTGGCATCAGCTTACATGGATAAAGACCTAGTTTCATATCCCGTGAGCCTTTAGCATCTTTGCATTCTTACAGGAAGTGAGAGTTTAGGATGCTTACTCATGGGCTCGTTTTCTGTTCTGGGGCAAGCACATCCTGATGTACATCGCTAAGAGCAGCAGACCTAAGATGAAGGTATTACCTATGAGATCAAGCCCTGTTAACTCAGGCTTAGCATCATTGCATTTCCGAATTAAACTCTCTTTAAATGAGAATGTTTGGCCTCCTCTCTAAAATAAGAATTCATAGGCACTGCTGTTATCAGCAGCCAACCCTATTAGATGATTCAGGGCCAAGCACAAAGGCAGCCAAGTGGCATTATCATTCTAAAGACACCGTCCTCTGTAAAGTTCATGGTAATTGTGATTACATATTCACACCACAGCCAACTTCAGGTGGGTAAATATCCTTTCCTTTAAATAGATTCCAAATGGGATTGGGAAGGAAGAAAAGCCGGGCTGAGTAAGTTACATCAGGCCTCAGAGCTCGGTAACTTAGGCTGCAGCCATTTCTTCACACGCTCAGTTCGTCACTCACTCGTTTAGTGATTTTTTTTTTCAATAAATGTGTGAGATTTTAATTATGGAACACTTTAGTTGGGGGTTTGTGTATGAAAATGATTAGGATACAGTCTACATAGTAGGATGCTGGTATTAATCATTAGCATATCTGTGGTTTTATCTTCTTATATGTTTGCATTTCTTTATTGTTTTACCATGAGGAAAAATTAACATTCTGCACACAGGAAATCAAGACGCTATCGTCTCCCTAGGGAAATAAGCCTTGTCCACCCACTCACTTTGAAACGTCAGTTTAATGTGGTGAAATGCCAAAGGCTCGCGTTGGGCGGGTGAGAGCAAGCAAGCATCAAGCTCATGGAGCAAACGCAATCATCAGGAGAATGAGTATCTCGCAGACTTTCACTTGTTCCATTGCGCCTTTATATGAGGCTGGCTGGCTCTGAACTAAGGAACACAGTAGAGATGGCACTGGCATTGCCACCCACTGTTTGAGTGGTCCATAGCCACCTGACCACAATCTGTATAAAAGAAAATATTCTTGAGTTCCCAAATGTCTGTAAACTTCTCTACCCTGAACTGTCGGAACAAAGTCTTCCCCGAAGAGAGGGCTGCACAGAACAAAGTCCTCCCCATGGAGAGGGCTGCATAGAAAAGAGTCCTCCCCATGGAGAGGGCTGCACAGAACAGAGTCCTCCCCCATGGAGAGGGCTGCACAGAACAGAGTCCTCCCCATAGAGAGTG
>OU015743.1:4319277-4339139 GCA_907169655.1 Acomys percivali | reverse complement strand
GCTTTTGCCAACACGTTGGAGAAAAGGGAGGCTCCCAGGGCTTGGATTCCATGTGAAATCTCAGAGCCTAGAGCCATACATGAGCCTGGGGGCTGTTGCTAAGGCCTGGGATGTGTTGCTAAGGCTTTCTCTTTTTGAAGCCATAAAGGAGAGAAGGAATCTTAACACTTGAGGATTAATGAGATGGGTACCTGATTGATTCTCCGACTTAGGCCATGAAGTCTCAGGTGGCCACCGCTCCTGGGAGGGGTGGTGGTGAGGGTGTCTCCCAGCCTGTCAGGGTCCTTACAAATCAATCCTCCAGTGATTTGCTATTGTTCTACAAGTGCAGTGCAAACTCCTCATCACAGCCTTCAGGGCTGTACAGGAGCCCCTTCTAATCTTCCTCACTTCCTCATTTCTCTCCATTCTTCTGGCTTCTCAGAAGGAATGGCCCTTCGTGTTGGTCTGCCCCCCACTGCCTACCCCTTTCTTCAGCCTCCAGGATTCCCAGGCTTTTCTTGCACTCGCTCACTCTCGCCAGCTCCGTAACCACCCCAGGGGATTTCTCTCTCCGTAATTACCTATTTTCTCATCACTCACCGTTTGTTACAAACTGTAATTATTTGGTTTATTCATTCATTGGTTTGGCATGAAGCTTTATTTGTTCATCCGTCCTCACTGGAATATTTATCCACCTGGGCAGCTATTTATTATAGCAATACTTGTGAATCTTACCGTGTGCCCAGAATGGAGGAGACATAACATACAAGTCATACCAGGCAGCTGTAACTGTGGGAAATCGGAAGCAGGGAGGGTGAACTCAGGGGGAAGGGGAGGTGGGGAGGGCTGTGGCTTCTCAGGCCCAGCGATCCCTGCAATGTCATCTTTTCAGAACTCTCTTTAGGCACCCTCCTGTGGTCTAGGCTTCTTTGCTTCTGAACATTTCTTTCCTGTGTGACAGAAGTGCCTGCAAGACTCACCAGCCACCCAGGCAGTAAACCCTCACATCCAACCTAGGATACAGTGTGCTGATTTTGAGACACAGTCAGTCATACCGGGAGGGAACGTTGCACTTCTAATCAAGGAGCTATTTTAGTTATCCCCTGACAGAATGAGTGATCAGGGGAGAATCCGCAGTGTTCATTTGGGTTTCAGTCGAGTCACTCCCCATAGTTCAATCCACAAGAGACCTGTGGGTTGCAAGCGGTGACGTCAGGCTAGGGATAAACAGTGCATTCAGAGGCAGAGGCTGAAGTGAAGACTCCAGGTGCTGAGAACAGCCCGGTGAGAGCTCCAAGAGCCTTCAGAGCAGCCCGGTAAACTGTGCAGGGATGCCGGGAGGAAAACACGGAGCCAAGTCCTCTTGCACAGACAAAGTCAACATGATAAGCCATGAAAATGGATCTGTACAGGGACGGAGTGATGTTCATTATATACTGGTCCTGGTGTATGTTGCACATAAAATCTGCATTTAAAACCTATTTGCATTTAAAGCCAGTGTGATGATCTCTAAAACTAAGCTAAGGACCCCAGCTCCTCCTTCCTGCCAAAGACCGCACTGATAGCAAAGCCATTTTGATGGGCTTTTGAATTAAGCCCATTGTCTGCTTGGACAAGAAAACAGAGTAAGAGGTCTCCTTTCCTGACACAGTTGAAAAGCTAGGCATTGTTGTTGAGAGGCAAAACTTGTTAGGACAAGATCGGAAAGAAAGGTCCCTTAGGAGCTGAATGTCCCACAGCCTGGTGCACTGAACACCTTCTGATGCACAGTTGGTATTAGCCTCTGAATCTTTTGTTGAAAATTCAGCCTGTATTTCCTTTAGATTTCTTAATTATTCATGCTAAGTGCAAAAAAGCTATTAATTATTCAATTAATGCCCCTGTGTGGTAAAATGTTTATTGGAGTCTTATTATGCATTTTAGCTTCCTAGTTAGACATAATTGGGCAAAGAGATGATAACTTTGTTTTCTGGGACCCATTCATGCGTAGTCTCCCTCTCAGGCACAGCGTCTGAGTGAAATATTAATTACAACAAAATCGCTGAAGCTGTGGTCCAGCAGTGCACCGATCACAGCAAGCTAAGGCAGAACGGTCTCTGTAGGTTGGACGCCAGGTCTCCGTTTCAGGAGAGCATCCATGACTCCCACCCGCCCAGGAACTGATCAATAGTATAGTAATAACTCAGGGAGTAGTTATGACCCACTGACGTCATGTGCAGATGTTATATCCTGAGTAAATACATCAGAGTAAATACATAGCAGAATATGGACACATCTTGCCCATCGCATCACAACCCTCCAAGGCTCCCTGTTAAAGGACCTCAGCTACCTCTCACACCTGTGCACACCACTGCTCCTCTGTGTCGCCGCCTCTTCCTCTCTCCCAGGAGGCTCCCATGCAGGAGCCGGCTTTGTAATCCAGCACAAGTGGGGATGGGGTAGGGTGGGGGGTGGGTTGGGGGGCAGGAGGCACATGTGTAGGCTGAGCTCATCCCTTATTACTGTAGCTGACTGGACAGCACCTGCTTATCTTAGCCCTGCCTCCATTGCTGTGTTGTGTTTCCTGCCTCACAATCCCATCACACACACACCCGACACACACACACACACACACACACACACACACACACACACACACACACAGAGCTAAGAACTCTGACACAAGCCTTTGTGTCAAGAAGTAATCTTGCAGGAAGTCAGCCAGCTGAACACAATTTGGTTTATGTCTTTTAAACCAGAACAAATATATCATTTTCCCTTCAAGGCCAAACACACAACCCATAGAGGAAATCACTAAGCTATCACACAATCTGGAACAGAACTAATGAACTATCTTAAGAACCAGAAAATGGGCAGGGGGCCCGCCTGGTTTTTTGGTCCTCCACTCTCTTGGCAAACAGGACTGGGCACCTGCCAAGGTGCAGACTCAAGGAACTCAAAGGAGCTCGTGTTTACTTCTCACCCAACCCTGGGCGCCCCCACACAGCAAAGGACTGTAAAATGGGTCAGATGTGTCTCCTACCAAATAATGCCCAAGGCAAGTGTCACAAGGATCTGACAATCTTGGGCAGCTATGTGCCAAGCAGCAGTGATTAACCCTTCAATTCTCTAAGCCTGGAGGAAGTCTTTTGTCCCCACCTATTAGTGTTTCCTGAAAAGGCTGTGTATGAGGGAGAAGCAGAGGACCAGGACCCCCAGAGGATGCTGGCCTCTGTGCAGGAAGCACTGGTGCAGTGCTAAAGGTGTGAGTCAGGGAGAGAATTCTGCAACTCTCAGCACTTTGCACACAAAAAATAATTCAGTTAATCTGACTTGAATTCATCTCTTATTGATTTGTATTCATCTTGGAAGTTCAAGACAGTTTCGGGTCTTAGGTAACTCATGAATTCAGAGGCCTCATCCTAAACATGTCCCTGTGCCTGGCACCAGCTCTGATGCTTGGGACAAGCTCCAAAGCATCTATGTGGATGAATTACTTCCAGATGGCCAAGCCAAGGTACATGGGGTGAAGGAGCTCCCCGCCCAAAGCCAATGTGATAGCAGCCATCAGCAGGCTTGCACTGGAACCCAGACCTCCCAAAGTTGAGCCTGTCACTCTACCTATCTGGTTACAAAGTCTAAGAAGTGTTTTCCTCATTCATTCATTCATTCATTCATTCATTCAGGCATTTATCCATCCTTTATTCATTTGTTTGCTTTACTGTTCATGAAATATCTATAGATGTTTGTTGTTGTTTTGTAACATTGAAGTAATCTAACAAAATAAAAGAGATTTTGATTGTGGGTACAAAGATAAAGCATCTTATAGGAATACTTCATTAAAAAGAAATCTTAAGGCGGGTGGGGGTGGTTCTTGGGATTGAATTTTGGTCAGTAGGCTTGGCTGCAAGCCTATTTCAATCTTTCTGCATTGATTTTGTACCCTGCTACTTTGCTTTTAAACCATTCCCCAGCATTTTCTGGTGGAGTCTTTGGGTGCCTCATGTAGAGCATACACATAGGTTCTAAGCACAGGGCTATTTCGTCGGTAGGTAGGGAGGATATTCTGACTTTTCCCTTTTCTATTTGTACATGTTTTGAGTTCTCTACTACCTTACTGTTGTATCTAAGATGTTGAACACAATGTAGAATAAAAATGAAAAGACTAAACATCTTTGACTTAGTCCAAACGTTAGATGAAATGCTCTCAGTCTCCTTCTATTTAACACAGCGCTGGCTACAGACTTATTCCACACAGCTTTGCGGTATTTCCTTTATTTCCAGTCTCTTCAGGAAGAGGCACTGACTTTCGTCAGATCTGCTCTGCATATACTGAGATGATTGTTTGACTTCTGCCCATGACTATACCTATACACTACATCACGTTTACTGACTCGTTTATGTCGAACCACCTTTGCATTCATGGAAATGAAACCAGCTTGGCCACTGTCTTAGTCAGCATCTTATTTCTGTGAGGAGGCACCATTATCAAGCCAACTTCTTGTAGGAGTTTAATTGGGGCTTGCTCACAGTTTCAGAGGTTTAGCCCATTATCATCACAGTGGAGAGAAGGTAGCGTGTAGGCTGGTGCCAGAGGAGTAGCTGAGATACATCTTCATCCCTGGGTGGGTCTAGGCTTGGCATGGACTTTTGAAACGTCAAAGCCTTCCCCAGTGACACACTTCTTCCAACAAGGCCAAACCTCCTCATCTTTCTAATCCTTCCTAAGAGTGCCACTCCCTGCTGACTAAACATTCACGAGATCCACTCTCACTCAAACCACCACAGTCATGGCAGATGGATTTGGGCTTCATTAGACAGTCTTATTCTATACCCAAGGTTAGTCTTGAGCTCACTGTGTAGCCCAGGCTGGCCTTGAGTTCTCAGCCTCTCCTAGCTTGGCATTTGGCCTTGTGCTGTCTAATTTGATTTGCAATATCTTTCCGAGAATTTTGGCATCCATGTTCAGGGGAATCAAGCCTGAGAATAATTCCTGCTTTAATAAATGTTTGGGTTCGCTCCTCCCTTTCCTGCACTTTAGAGGCTAGTTTGAGGAACATTTGTGTTATAACTTATCAGACGGTCTGGTAGAATTAATCAATCCTAGCCTTTTCTTTTTTGGAAGAATTCTTATGACTGCTTCAATCTTGTTACTCATTTATTAATCTATTTGCATTATTTACATCCTCCTGGTTGAAACTTTGGAGGCCATATGTGTCTAGGAATCCATCCACTCCTGTCAGACTTCCTGGCTTTTTGGAATGTAGGTTGTCAGGTGTTCCAGGGTTATCCTTTCCACCTCATTGGTGTCTAGCAATGTCCCCTTCTCCAGCTCTGATGTTATTGATGTTGGTCTTTTCTCTTCTGGTTTGTTTGGTTAAGGATTTATCAATCTTATTTAGTCCCCCCCCCCAAGAACCATCTTTTCTTTAATTGGTCCTTTGAATTGTTCTCTTAGTCTTCATCTTATTAACTTCTGTTTGGTATTCAATATTGTCTGCCTGTGGTCTTACTGCACCTTTGTTTTTCTAAGGTCTTGAAGTATATCATTAAACTATTTAATTTAGATTGCTCTTTACTTTTTAATGTAAACTCACACAGTTCTACAGTTTCTTCTTAGAATTTCCTTTGCTGTATCCAAAGGTTCTGATAAACCATGTCTTCATTTTGAGTTTAATCTAGAAAGTTCTAAATTTTTTCCTTGATTTCCTCAATGATCTATTGCTCACCCAAAGAATATTGCTCAATTTCTATATATTTGTGTGTTTTCCATATTAATATTTTATTAGATATAGGAAATTATTTAGATTATTTTATATTTGTTAAACTTGCAATATGGCCCAAGGTAGTCTATTTTAAGGGACATTCTTTTTATTTTAATATTTTATTAATTTATTCATATTACATCCCTAGTATCCTCTCATTCTTCCCTCTCTCCCGCTTTCCCCTTATTGCCCTCCCCTATGACTGTGACTGAAGGGGCCCTCCTCCCCCTGTATATGCTCATAGGGTATCAAGTCTCTTCTTGGTAGCTTGCTATCCTTCCTCTGAGTGCCACCAGGCCTCCCCATCAAGGCGACGTGGTGAAAAATGGGACACCAGAGTTCGTGTGAAAGTCAGTCCTCACTCTCCACTCAACAGTGGAGAATGTCCTGTCCATCGGCTAGATCTGGGTGGGGGTTTGAAGCTTACTGACCATATTGTCCTTTAAGGGACATTCTATGGGGTGCTAAGAATGTATATTTAGCATGTGATTTATGAAATATTTTGAATTTTGTTTAAGTCCCTTTTTATCTATGATGCAGTTAACTGAGGTATCATTGTTGCTTTTTAATTTCTAATAATATTTATTATAACAAGATAAATCTATTGATGAAAGAGGAATATTAAGGTCACCCATTATTATTCTATCAGGTCATGCCCATTACTTTATGTCCATTAGTATTTGTTTTATGAGAGTGGGAACCCCAAAGTTTCATTTATATATTTACATTATTACATTTCTTAATTAATTGTTTCCTCTATAAAGACCTAGTAGTGGTCTGTCTCCTCTAATCTGGATTGAAGTCACTTTAACATATATAAGATTAGCTACCCCAGTATATTTTCAGCTTCCATTCCTTTGCTTTGTTGACTTCCATACTTTCACTTTCGACAAATATGTTTCTTGGAGACTACAGTTAATTATTTCGTGTTTTTATTACAATTACCTAGGCTCAATGTTTCAGGTGGCTAGTTAAGACCATTTGTAGTTAGGTTATATTAAGAGAGGCTTGGTGATTTCTATTTGTTGCTTGTTTTCCTGTTGGTGACACTCCTATTGGCTCTTTTCTTTCTCTCATATAATAAGGCTGAACTGGATGACTTGGACATGGTTGATTTCTTTTCCTAGCTCTCCTTTGTTCATCTGTTCCTTACACGAAGGAAAGTATTTCCTGTATCTTGAGACTGAGGCTGTCTCCAGCCCCCTTGGTTGTTTCTGTGTGAGGGTTTAAATGAAAATGACGCCCAAAGGCTCATGAAATTGACTATTTGGCTCCTCCCAGCTGGCACACTGTTTGGAAGGATTAGGAGGTGTGTCTCTGCTGGAGGAGATGAGCCTTTGTCCTTGTTGGAACAGGTGAGTCTTCATTGGAGAAGGCACGTTGCTGGAGGAGGGCTTTGATGTCTTAAAAGCCCAGGATGTGAAGCCCTCAGCCTCTGCTCTAGCGCCTTGCCTGCCTGCTTCCCGCCATACTGATAATGGGCTCACCATCTGAAACTGTAGGCGAGCCTCGCCCCGCCCACCCCTGATCAAGTGTTTTCTTTTTATCAGAGTTGTCTTGGTCATGGCATCCCTTCACAGCAACAGAGCCTTCTGCAATGCTTCTTTGGTGGTCATGAGTAAGTTAAGTTTGTGACTGTGTTCAATGTTTTTATTTCTTCACTGATTGTAGAAGATCAATTTTCTAGACACAGGAATCTTGGTTGCCAGTTGTTTACTTTAAGAGTTTGAAATATATTGACTCATGGTCTCTTGGACTTTAGAGTTCCTGTTTAGAGATCTGATGTTGTCTCTTATGTTTGCTTTTCTAAGTGAGCTGGCAAATTCCTCTTACAACTTCCTTCCTTTGTTTCGCTTTGTTTTCTACCTTTGATATCTTGACTACTGTGCATCCTGAAGAGATATTTGCATGGTTAAACCTTTTTTAGAGTTGTAAATGCCTTTTGTGCTCAGATGTATACTTCTTTCCCTAGATCTGAGAAAAATTCTTGCATTTTCCTTTGAGTCATGAATTATTCCATTCATCTGTTTGTTTGTGTCCTCTTTGTAGCCACTGATTATTTTTACAAGTAAAGTTTTTAGTTCTCCATCTAGCATTTTACTCATTTCCATTTCTTTGGACTTTTGTTACTGAGGAGTTTCGGTCTTTTGGAAGAATCATTTTTTCGCTTTGCTTTTTTCGTGTCCTTGTGTTTCTGTAGTGTGATTTGTACATCTGTGGGGATAAATATATCTTCAGGTTTTATTTGGGAGCCATATTAGTAGCCCTCAGCTGAAAGCTCAATCCCTCATACCCCTCAGAGAAGGACAAACAGAAACCAACATCACAGCTACAGCACCGAATCAAACCACTCACTGGGCTGCACGTTAAACTAATTAATGACAACAAAGACGCCGAGGATGACTAGAGGACGAAAGACAATGCAGATTTATGACGTTAAAAATCACTTAGTGTAGAATTCGAGGCAGTCACTGCATGAAATAGAAGATGTTGCAAGGAAAAGGAAAAGGAAAAAGAATTATAATAGAAAGTTTAAGATAAATAGGAAGAGGAATATTAGAAAGATGGACGGGGGAAGATAGAAAAGTTTGCACAATGAAGACAATTTTCTACACAGAAATTCCATGATAACGAGTAAACAGGGAAAACAAGGAAAAGCACCAAGGACAAAATAATAAAACACCAAACCACAGAACAGTGTATTACAGCAGCTCCCTTCTGAGTTCTCTGATGTCTGAGCCTGCTGGGCGGGAAGAGGTGTCCCAACACGAGATGGAGCCTCTTCTGTTTAATATACACACACTGGTGTTGGTCCTGCAGTCATGAACATCTTTATTCAGCCGCTTCTGAATTTCCCTACACGTCTGCCTAAATAGCTTTAACCAATTGATTAATGTTGCAGCGCTGGGGATCGAGCCTGGAGTACCCCGCATGCTGAAATATGCTGTATCATTGAGCTATATCTAAAATCCTAGCCTATGTGTCTTTAAAGTGCAGAAAGCCAATGTCAGGACAGTTTATAAGCAATGAGTATATCAGCTGGACACCTTGAATACTCCCGATTTTGAAAATTGTGTATATCTGTGTATGTGTGTAGCATACTGTTAATGCATAATTTTGTGTACATATATACACACAGATACTTGTGCACATGTGTATTAGTACATGTGGAGGCCAAAGGTCACAAGTGTCTTCCTCTACCAGTATCTGACTTTCTCTCTTTTTATTTATTTCCTCTTCTTCTTCTCCTCCCCCTCCTCCCCTCCCCCCTCCTCTTTCTTTTTCTTTTTGACAATGGTTCTCCCTGACCCCACAAGTCACAGACTGGCCTGACTAGCCACCAAGAAAGCTCCTAGGAACTGCCTGTCTCTGTTCCTCCAGTGCCAGGGATACAGATGTGAAGTACCACTTCTGTGCTTTCACGTAGACACTAAGATCCAAACTCGGGTGCTCTAGTATGCACAGTACCTGAATGAACCATCTCCTGGCTCAAAGTCTCAATTTTAGAGAAAAGAAACCAAAACATTAATTTAAGAACAGTCCTGGAGAAAAGCCAACATTTCAAGGGTATCTGGCATAGAGACCTGTAATTTGGGGGTGGTGGGGCTGGAAATCAAGGTGCACACTGAGGACAGGATGTTCTGAAGGCATCTGTACTCAGGAATGTTGAACCGTGCCTGGATGTACTCCAGATTCCCACGCACAGTTGGTCTTCTATTTGTCTGACGGCCTATTGGGGATTTTATAATTATTGGCCTTTTGGTCTCAATTTTGGAGCCATGTTAGCTCTTCCTTTTTATGGGACATTTCACAGACTGGCTTAAATGCAAAAATTTCCATTTAAAAGAGGCTCTGTTTTTAATATTAGTCAGCTAAACATGCTAAATTAGATATTGGCCATTCTGTCCTCAGTTTCAATTCTCCAGGCTATAGAAAAATCTTTGAAATACTATGATTTCAGGGTGATGTGCTTGGCTTCTCTGGCCTTTCATTCTCTGGCTCTTCAGCCTTCCCTTTGACTCTGATTTGTGTCAGCATCTTGGCCCTTCCTCCTTCTGTTCTTTGAGAGTGCATGTTTCCTTAAGTATGGCCTCGGTGACATGGAGCACAGAAATCAGCATTTGAATCACACAGTAACCTTACACCTATAGATGTGACCTGATATTTAGTGTCACACCACCGTAAGACACTCACAAGCCCAGCTGAAGGCTTGGCTGGTGCTAATTAAACATTCATATCTCATCAATTTCACCTTTAAATGGCATCATCCTGGTACCTTGAAATCATCAGTGGTAGACCACTATTGGCACACTAGGGACCAACAAATATATAATGAGTCAAGAGTTTTCTTGGCATTCCTTTTCAGAGAGCTTTTTTATTTTTATTTTTTTAAGACTTGGCAGCCTACAACGAGGCAGAGCCTGGCTGGGAAAACCTGGCATCCAAGTGCGGGATGGGGTGCAAAGTGCAGATTCTAGAGGGTGCTGGCTCTGTGGGTGTGTACAGTGTCACAGAACACACAGAACGATCCCACTGTCTGTAGGAAGATGTGGGGTCCCTCATGTTCAGCAGTGCTGTAGGAGTTTCTCTGCAGAACAAAAGATGCCACTGTCACCTTTCCTGGCTTCCAAGTCAACAAAAGAGGCTTTAAATACCAGCACAGTTTGCCTGGGATTTTGTGTGGTGCTTTTACTGGAAGAAAGAGATACACGGGGAAGGAGCTGCAATCATTAGCTCAAACAGGAGATGGGGGCAGGGGTCAGTCCCTAGTGTGATGTTTTGAGGTTGTTTGATACCAAAAAAGAATGAAGATGAATAAATAAGAAGAAAGTGAGCTGGAGATGCTTTCTGAGGTTAGAGAATGGAGCATCCTGCTAAGGACTCCACGGAAGGCTGAGCAGTATAGTAACAATATGTTTTATTTGCAGCACAATTAAGCTAAAAGTAGTTGTTATCTGAAACTCAAGGTTAGCTGAAAAGTGTGTGTGTGTGTGTGTGTGTGTGTGTGTGTGTGTGTGTGTGTGCGCGTGTGTGATAGAGAGAGACAGAGACAGAGAGACACCCTCCCATGCCCTTTCTTGTCCCCTTCTAACATGTCACATGGTTCTGTTGTCCTCTTCTCTGTCCCTCAACACCTCTTTTCTTCCCCTGTGTCTTTCCAATTTCATGGCCTGTGTTTACACGAATCCCCATATAGACATACATACATACATACATATATACATACATACACACACACACATTGAGTAGTAGAATCCACCTATAAGAGAGAATATGCAATACTTGTCTTTCCGAGTCACCTTGCTTAAAATAATACTTTCCAAATTCACCCATTTTCTTGTTAATTTAATTTTTCTTTAAAAGGTGAAGAGAGTTCTACTGTGCATATGTCCCAATTTTCATTATCTATTTATCTGTTGATAGATGTCTAGACTGCTCCATTTTTCTTGCTACTGTGAAAAGTGTCACAATAAACTAGTATCTCTGAGATAGGATACACAGCCATATCGTTATATAACCTAGCAATGATATTAGATGGGTCGTGTCATTTTATTTGCTAAATCTGTCAGTCCTAACCCCAAAGGGTGGGCAAGCTAGCCTCTGGGTATCTTGGAAGCTCAGAGAAAGTGAAGACCAATAACCAGTAAGCGACAGTGGAAAAGGCTGTGATGTTTTGCCTGGAGGTAGAAGAAGAAACAAAAGGGCTGAGGGAAGTGGCAGGCAGAAGGCTCACATTGCTGAAGACCTACAGCAGAATGTTCATACTGCTTAAGGCCACAAGACCTACAGAGGACAACATTCCACAGGAGGGTCCCAAGTGCACTCCCCCCATTACAATTGACAGCACTGCTTAGAGAAGCTGCAGGGGCTCCGCACCAGGCCGCCCTGCAGGCAGGGTGACAGGGACAGAGGAAGGTCAAAGGTCAGAGTTGCGCCTACTGCACCCATGAGAACAGTGTGGTCCCAAACCAGCGAGGCCACTTGACAGGCTTACAGTCAGCAAGCCACAGTCTCCAATAGCTAAGGACGAGACTTAGGGAGATATCCTTCGAAGCCCTTTCTATTTACTAAAATCACACGGATTAGAAGTAATGGGCTTTAATAAGAGACCACTAGACCTATTTCAAAGCAAAATAATTACCATACATGTCGCCTATCTGCACATGTGCCACCCATGTAACTATGGAACTAAAGTAGAAAGTTTTTTTAATCAAGAAGTGAGAAAAAGCTTCACACAGAAAAGCCAAAGCCATGGTACACACTTGAGATAATGTGATGTCAAGTCATGATTCGGTCTTTTTAATTACAAGGAAGCTATTGCAAGATAGTATCTTGTGCTTTTAATTTTAACAAAGGTGAGTATATTGACTCAGTTCTAATAGGAACATGGATTTTTTTCTAATTACTTTTGTCACTAGCATTTTCTTTTGGATGCCAAAGTTTTCATTTTATCTTTATGTGCATTACAAAAAAAAAAAATCTCCATGGGATTCCAAGAGCAAAGCTCTGGTTAGACACTGGAGATCATATATGCAAGATTTAATCACAAAACTAATTATCTTTCTAAAGATGATTAACAAATCACTATTAACACAGAAAATAAATAAAAATAGCTCTTGCTTTTTATTGTAACTATTCTTTAGAATTCTTTAATCATTGATTATGTTTTGTGATCTGGTTGTAGAAATAAAAAGTAAATGTAAAAATTGAATGTTAGTAAAATATTATCAGAATATATTATTTGTAGGGCATATGAAATCAAGGGCCAACGTTCTACTGGCTCGAAGTTATACGTATTTAACAGTAACTATTCATTTTAAAGCTGTAGTACTGATTTAGTTATGGGTCAAATAACTATACTTCATTCACCAAACTTTTCATAAGACAGAAAAGAATAAAGCTTTAACCTTTAAGTCCCGTTCTGTGATGTAGGAGCTGAGGTCTGCATAATCCTGAGCTTACATCTCCAGACACTCAGAGAGGGTGGCCCTGCATGGGCACACAGGAGCTTCTGTGTTCACAAAATTGTCTCAGAAACTTTCATCCTCTCTTCATCATCTGTTACTTTTTCTAATTCCCATTTTTTTTTTTAACCCTCAGTTAATGTTCTGTTCTCTTGTTACAACTAAAACAACCCAATAAAACCAAGCTGTGGTTTGGTGTCTCCTAGAAACTACGCTGTCACTGGAAGAGTGTCACGCGGTGGCTCCTTAAGGAGCTGATGATTGCTAGGCCTCTGCTCTGGGGAACGGACTGATGGCATTTCCAGCAACGTGAGTAATTGTCTCCAGACAAGATGGACTTGTTCACTTCAGTGCTGCTGCTTTTGTTTTGACTAGAAGCTTGCCCAGCCGCCATGTTATGATTGAACGTGAAGGCTCTCACTGGATTCTGCCACTGTGAGCGTGGTTTTCTCCATCTCCAGGACCCAAAGCCAAGCAAGTGCCTGTTCACCAGTTACCCAGGTGGTGATACTTGTTACAGCAGCAGGAAACAGACTAATATGTCCATCTTTACCAGTCTCTGCCTTTGATTTCCTTTAACTGACAGCAGTAACAAAGGGAAAATGGCAGGAGCTTCAACACAGAAGACGACACCTTACATGGCAGTTTGAGCACAGAAGAGTAGTTTTTGTGAACTTTCAGGATTTGGAGGCCTACCAGAAAGTCCTTAAGTTACGAACAGTGTGCCACCAAGGAGGGAATGGGACCCTCAGTATGTCTCTCCTGGATCATGGTGATCGGTGTAGTCCAACACACGTTTCTGCACACTGTGCTCGGCTTGCCAGAGGCCAGGGGCATTGGGGCCAACTCACGCTGCACTGGAATTGTCTAGAAGAAAAAGCCAAAGCAATCCTTTCTCTTTGTGAGTTACTGGCCTCAAGCATTCAACTCTGGTCAGAGGAAACTGGCTGACACACCTGAGCAGAGTGGGTTCTCTGTCGATGGTGCTCCCGTCTTGAGCCTCCCTCTAAATCTGGCTCTGGGGGTTTCCCTGGCCTGTGTGTTCTTCTTCCGAGCAACCTAGCACAGGTAGACCCAAGAGGTGTGGTCTGGACACAGAATTTAGTAGCGGACTTCTGTTTTAAAGGCATGGCCTGCCTATGCGGAATCTCTAAATCATTAAGAGACATTTTCTGTCATGGTGGTCGTTTGACCTTGCTTTGGTATAAATGTGTGACAGTTTTGCTGTAGGCAGTGCAGCCAAATAAACAGCTTTTGGCAAGCTGCTTTGCCAGGTAGTTTGGGATGGGATGTCACAAAGCGGCCTAGATAGAGCTGGTTTGGGTCACTGAATAGAATGTATGAGCAGCTGTCAAGGAAATGATGGCTGGGGGGTTTTCTGTGACTTAGACTGTGCGGAGAGCAGGCAGAAGGTGCCAGTTTCATTTTTGCTCGAGTAGGAACATTCGGTGCCCCCGAGAGATGACAGAGCTTTTGAGAAAGCTGTGGGATGATCTAGTCCCAGAAGTGCTGGGCTCACTCAGTGCTTAGTGTAAACAAGGCCTGAAATGCAGCAACAACATGGAAGCCGTTAATAAAGTTGGGTGCAGTTACCACATGAGTTTTTATTCTCACCCTATAACCACCAGATTCTAATTATAACTTCATGAGGCTCCCCACGTATTTCCTGAGAACCACAGTGTAAATAATATTTTTTCCTCTTGGGTTATGTCTTTGTGTACCGTGAAGCCACAGGACCACTGTGAATAGCCCCCACGATACTTTCGTGGGATGAACCCACATTAAGCGAGAGAATGCTGATTTCACACCCAAGCAACTGGGGGACGCAGTTCCAAGCCCTTCCCACACACAGACTCAGTGAGGGCCTTCTCCTCCAGGAGCTGCTGATGAGCACCTCTCACCACCCCGTCTAATCAAGTCACACCCGAAAAGATTCTTGGGGTAAAGCTCTAATGAACATGACTATTTAATTCTATTTTTTCAAATGTGCATGGGCATTTTACCTGCATGTGTGTATGTGTAGTACATGTGTGCTTGGTGTTCACACAGGTCAGAGGGCATCAGAGCCTCTGGATGGAGTTACAGATGGTTGTTAGCTGCCACGTGAGTGCTGGGAACCAAACCTGGGTTCTCTGAGAACAGCATGCGTTCCTAACCATGGAGCCATCTCCCCAGTCCGGAATACAAGTATTCAAAAACACTTTATTTAAAATAGTCAAAACATGTGTGACAACTTCTTAAAACAAATACGCCGGAAATTATGATATAATCAAAATAGTAAATGCAGGAGCATTCACGTAATTAGGGAAGGATTCAGTTTGAAAGAGAGGACAATGCATTTGAGAACATTTATACCAAATGTAATTAATCTTACTAACTCACTTCAGCGTGAGAATAGCTGAGAGCATTCGATTGGGGATCAGAGAGGCTTCTCTGATCTAGCTGGGGAAAAAGAGCTGGTAATTATGGTAATTAACAGGTGACGGTCAGATGTGCCCACAAGAAGCAGCTAATGATGACAGTCAAAAGCATCCAACCTGATTTGTCACAATGAAGCCGTGGGGGGTGGTGGTGGTGGTGGGGAGTGAAAACGGACGGGGAGCTTGTTGTGGTGTCAATTCGAATAATGAGCCTGTCTGTTTCCATGATTATTTTTTTTAAAGTATCTAACAAACAATTAGGAAAATAAACCAGCTCCATATGAGAATATAATTTTTTAAAATCTATATGTATTTTAATAAATAAGGATAATAACATGAGGTATAAAAAGTTTGGAAAAGGATGAATCATCATTGCTGATATTATCATAGCACAAATACTGTTGCATTGTGGGTGGTTCACTGTGCTGTCAAGTAATGGACTTTTTTTTTTTAACATTCCTGAATAAGATGAAGTGAAAATGTTCACTCTTGGAAGACGACAGCAGCAGGAGGGGATGGTATCCAGTGAGTGAGTGACTTCAGTGGTGTGCTCCAAGCTGATAAGAGCAACGGTGAAAATAAAGCGAGGTGAGGAAAATGTGTCAGGAGGGAGCTGGGTCATTTTAATAGGATGCCAGGTTGAGGCTCAGTGAGACAGCGAGCAGGTGTGGGATAAAATTGCAAAGATGCCTGGGGAAGGATTGGCACAGAAACCTAACAACCCCAAGCCCTTGCAGAGAGGGTCCAGACGGCAGATGTTCCAGCACACGCAGGCTATTTCCTGGAAAGGTGAGTGGCCCCACCCTGCAGATGGTGGGAGGCAGCGGGTACCTTCATCCAGCCTGCTCCTGAGACTGACTCAGGTATCAAAAGGCAGCATATCTGTTTACATCACTTCACCAATTGTTATCTAACGTTCAATGGTTTGCCTTTCAAAAGTGTGTGTGTGTGTGTGTGTGTGTGTGTGTGTGTGTGGTGTTTACATGTGCACACGAGTAAACACTCACACATGAGTGTGCATACACAGGGATTGTACATGTCACGGCATGCGAGTGAAGGTCAGATGATCATGTGGTGTGTACATGTGTACACGAGTAAACACTCACACATGAGTGTGCATGCACAGGGGTTGTACATGTCACGGCATGCGAGTGAAGGTCAGACGATGACTTTCAGAGGCCAGTTCTCCTTCTTCTACCAGTGGAGTTCCTGGGATCGAATTCAGGTCCCCACGCCTTGATGACAGTAAGCTTTACCCACTGAGTCATCCCCTCAGGTCCCCTTCGACTTGTTTTATCATGCTGCATTTTTTCCCTAAAATTGTGCACCCAAGAGTACTGTTACTAGTCCCCTCCATTATAGTCTTACGCATATTTGTTTCTAAATTGCACTTTTTAAAAATACTGCATTACTGATATTATAAACACCACTCATTCAATATATTTACCCCATATGCAATTACTTTATTAGATTTTTTTTTAATTCTTAATTTTTTTACTTGATTCTCTGATCTTTATCTTTTTTTCTACCTATGTAACTGATTTTTTTGCCATTTAATTGTCCAAAACTACCTAAAAAATGAACTAATTGTCATAGTATTAGGCAATTAGATTTATTTAATTCTGGACTTTGACAACAAAACTTTTTTAGTTTCGTGTCTAAAACTACCATTAATTTAATTTTCACTTCTAGCTCAAACTACACAAACATCAGAAAACAATTATCTCTGGTGGTCTTAGGAACCCCCAACCATAAACTTATTTCTGTTGTTACTTCATAACTGTAACTTTGCTACAGAGCAGTGTCTCAGTTCCTAAGACCAGTGGAAATATGTTTTCTGATGGTCGCAACCCACAGGCTGGGAGCCTCTGTACCAAGCCAAGAACCCCCTTCGTTCCCAGAGCCCACATAGCAGATAACAACTTTATGCAACTCCAGTACCAGAGCATCCAGCAGCCTCTTCTGGCTTGTGGGGGCACTGGGCACACACACACACACACACACACACACACACACATACACACACACACACTGTATTTACACACATACAGAATAAACCCTCATACACATAAAAGAAAAATAAAGTAACTATTTTTAAAAGATACCTATTCTCTTGTGGTTCTGAAGCATAGGTAAATAACTGAAAAAAAGATCCTTAAACTCAGAAGAATGTAATCTACTCTTTTTATGTAAAAGGGAACACAACACAAAGATTACCGTAATGACATTCCGTTTGGCGGGAGGTGGCCTTCGGTTCTATTGTTTTCAAAGGAGAAATTCGATCAAGGGACAGTTTGATCAGAAGTTTACTTCGCAAAGCTAAAACCAAGCAAACAATGAAGAGAAATTGCGGTGGGCCTTCTCAAGGCAAGAGGAGCATGGTGAGCTCCTCCTTGTAGACAGTAGAGAAGTATTTATGCATATTTGTGGGGGGGAGGGGAGGAGAGGAGAGGGCGTGTTCGGCTTACGCTCTCACATGTAGTAGTTGTAGTCCATCAATGAAGGAGGTCAGGACAGAAACTCAAACAGGGCAGGAACCTGGAGGCGGAGCTGGCTGAGGGGATGGGATAGATCCCTAAGGTTATGCAAAAAAAACAAAACAAAAACCAAAACCTTCTATGCATTTACATCAGTCCTCTGGCTACTGTTCTGTGCTCCTTCTAATACTAATTTATAATAAGGCACGTTGGGTAATGTATTAGGAGTTTTAGGATAAAATAACAGGGTATGAAAAGAAACACAGGGCAAGCAGAGCCATACATCAGTTACCGACCTCGGTCTACCTACTGTTCTGCTGGCATATACCTGGAAAGGCAGTCCGTGGCCATTTTAAGACTTCCAGGACTGGGTGATGTGTAAGACATATTATCATCATTTAGTGCTCTTTCTGTTTAACACCCTAAAGCAAAATAAAATTGAGTCTTTTTTTTTTTCACCCATAAAAGTAAACTAGACTGAGGTATTTGATGTTTTCATCTATTTTCAATAATAACCAATGGTGCATTACTGCAGAGGGTGGGGAGTGGATGCTACCCTTCATTTGAAGGACTTTTACCACATCAGATGACATAGGCCAGGCATTGCAAACTGAGGGACGGAGAAGGGAGAGAGGGGGAAGGGAGGGAGGGGGGAGAGGGGAAAGGTGAGCGAGAGAGAGAGAGAGAGAGAGAGAGAGAGAGAGAGAGAGAGAGAGAGAGAGAGAGAGAAGGAACAGAGGGAAAGGAGGGTTGGAGGAAAAGGGAGATGAGGCAGGGATGGGGTAGAGGATGGAGTAAGGGATGGACACAGGTTAGTACTTTATCTTCTTTTGAAAAGTATCTATTTAATTCTTAAACTGCACCTTCTCCAGTTTTCTTCTCTTTTCTTCTTCTTCTTCTTCTTCTTCTTCTTCTTCTTCCTCCTCCTCCTCCTCCTCCTCCTCCTCCTCTTCTTCTTTTCTTCTCCTCCTCCTCTTCCTTTTCCTCCTCGTTCTCCTTCTCCCCTGTCTCTGTCTGTCTGTCTGTCTGTCTGTCTGTCTGTCTGTCTGTCTGTCTCTCTCTCTGTAAGATTTATGTGTGTGCACACACAGAAGACAACATGTGAACCACCCATCTCGGTTTTTTTTTTTTTTCGGAGGAACAGCATTTGTCATCAGCTTGGGGCTTGATAATTCAGCTAGGCTGGCTAGCCATCCAGCCCCGGGGACCCATGAGTCTCTACATTCCCAGTAGGAGGATTCGAGTACTTGTGGCAACGGTGGCCCTTTCTCTTGGGTTCTGAGGTCAAGCTCATGCTTGCATGTCCTTTTGCAGCCCTTTGTCATCTGGGCTGTCTTCTGGGGTATCTCTCCTCCTGATGTGTTCACTTGCTATGGTATTCTGGATAAGAATCACTTGTCAGATGAATGGATGTCATATGTTTTCTCCCTTTAGGTTTTGTCTTCTCTCTGTTGATGGTTTCCTTTTTTGCACAAAAGTCTTTCAGTTGGATGTAGCCACATTTGCCATTTTTTGCTTTTGTTTCCTGTGCTAATGACCAAGAAGTTCCACATATTAATTTTCTAAGGAATCTTGGAGACCAAGGGTCTTTTACATATGTCCACATGATTTTATACAGAGCAAAGAGGGGCACTGACTGAAGTATTCCAAGTTTATTATTAACAAACAAAAAACAAAAAGACATAAATTTGTATATTTTGGGGGAATTGGACTGAATTTAGATACTCTTAGGACATTAATAAATGTTCTCACAAATGAATAATCTGGGTACAAACATACAGACACAAACTAAACTGCTTTTAACATAGGAGGCTTATCACCTTTAATGATATACAGAATAATGGGTCTATTAGTAAGAATGTTTGTAAAAGAATCTTCTCTCTGTCTTTGGGCTTTTGAGATTTTTGACTGGGTCTTGGGTTATACTAGATAGACTTTTAACATGCATGTGACTATTTTTTCCCATTTCTACATATGGAAGTTTTTACGTTGCCATTATCTTGAGTAAGCCATCTTTCTAAATGGAATTCTTAGGTTGCTCTTAAATTCCAATGACCTGATGACTTCCTGTGTTATTGCTGCTCCAAAGTTCTCATTTTCATTTGTGCCTCTACGACTGTATGCTTTCACATTTCCTGTCTTTGAGTTTATTAATTCTCTCCCTTTTGATCTATTGTTATCTACAACATCTATCTAGCTTTGTTTAGTACGTTGTTCAGCTCAAAGATTTCTGTTTTATTTTCTAATTGCCTCAATTTCTACTATGTTCTTCTG
>OU015743.1:4289143-4307050 GCA_907169655.1 Acomys percivali | reverse complement strand
TCTTCTTCTTCTTCTTCTTCTTCTTCTTCTTCTTCTTCTTCTTCTTCTTCTTCTTCTTCTTCTTCTTCTTCTTCTTCTTTTCTTGAGGAGGGATCTTACTATGTCGCCCACTGGCCACAAACTCATGGCAACACCCCCCCATACCCCCTACCACCACCACCCTCGCCTCAGGATCTCAAGTGGTTAGATCCAGAGGTACCACCATGGCCTGCTGTAGACCTAGACTTTTACATTTTCTTCCTGCAATTTTATCCCTGGCAGCAAGAGAAAATTTTACAAAGTTCGAGCGGTTCTGGAGAGGCAGCACTTAGCCAGTTACGCACTTTAGTACAAGAGAAAAGAAACAATGTTACTGGAATGTACTGGTACGTTCCTAGTCAACTTGCTGTTGCTGAATTTAAAGCTCACTGTGACTCCTGGGTGCCATGCTCCTAGCACAGGCATCTGTCTGTTAGTGGAGATGCTCCTGAAAGCTGGTGAGTCTGTCAGTAATTGTTCTGTTCTTAGTCTCTGGCCACTTCACAGTTTTACCCTGTGTAGGGCAGCATTGAGAGTTTCCTCCCTCTCACTGACAGGCTCCTCTGCTGGCCTGCCCCTGCCCTACTCTGATCCTACCAAGAAGCACTACCCTGAGCCAATTGGTTTGCATAAATGTGGGGGTTATATTCAGGGGCCTATGTTGAATATATTCTGGCTTTACAAAACCTGCATCAGAAGCCAAAACTAAAAGCATTTCTTACTGTAATGCAAACAAATGAGCTAATCTTATTTTCAGGGTAGCATGGCTTGGTAATTAATACCACTCGTTTTCAAAATTAGGGAGGTACTCAGCATTTTAATATTTAAGTTCCATGCATTCACTGAATACCTTGTAATCTAAAGTCTAGACAAAGGTACAGGCTTTGTCCCTGTGTGGAGAGGGCATTATTCTCATTCATAGAAATGTTTCTTTAAACAGCTTTAGACTAACACTTGTTCTAAAATTAGAAATGAATTTTGTGAGGATTTATAATTTCAGCATCAAATTGGAAAAGAACAAATATATATTCGATGTGGAAAAATTAAACTCTATTTCTAATTGAATAATAGAAACGTATTAAGGTAAGAACATGTCCTTTTTACTTTGGTTAATGTTTTAATAAACAGAGAAAATTAAATTGAAACAGAACTAATTTAAACAAATTTAGACTCAGACTGATAGTACATAAGGGACGCCAGTAAGTTATTTTCAGATATTTTGGAAGTTAAGAAAACATTCACCAAAAAGTGGAAAATGCTTTGTTATTCTGTGATGTAACTCCTCCAAAAAATTATTGTAAGTATCTTGCTGGTGGAATTTCTTAAATAACCAGGTCCCATCTTGATGGTGACCAGGGAGCATCCCAAGGACTAGAATGTAAGAGAAAAGTAGAACCATTCATAGCTCCTGAGCAGCTGGATCTGCTCACTACAGACCTTCCCCTTGGAGGACATTGGGTCCACATTCAAGGATGCTGTGTCCTCTATGAGAATGCTGTGTCCCTCTATGAGGATGCTGTGTCCCTCGATGAGGATGCTGTGTCCTCTATGAGGATGCTGTGTCCTCTATGAGGATGCTGTGGCCCTCTATGAGGATGCTGTGACCTCTATGAGGATGCTGTGTCCCCCTATGAGGATGCTGTGTCCTCCTATGAGGATGCTGTGTCCCCCTCTGAGGATACTGTGACCTCTATGAGGATGCTGTGTCCCTCTATGAGGATGCTATGTCTTCCTATAAGGATGCTGTATCCTCTAAGAGGATGCTGTGTCCCCCTAAGAGAATGCTGTATCCCCCTATGAGGATGCTGTGACCTCTATGAGGATGCCTTGCCCTCCTATGAGGATGCTCTGTTCCTCTATGAGGATGTTGTGTCCCTCTATGAGGATGCTGTGTCTATGAGGATGCTGGGTCCCTCTATGAGGATGCTGTGTCCCTTCATGAGGATTCTGTGTCCTCTAAGAGGATGCTGTGTCCCCCTATGAGGATGCTGTGTCCCCCTATGAGGATGCTGTGTCTGTCTATGAGGATGCTGTCTCCCTCTATGAGAATGCTGTGTACCCCCCAGGAGGATGCTGTGTCAGGCAGTTGACACTTGTAGGTGCTGTCCATTAAGATAAGCCAGCTCTGCTTGTTCTGATTTCATGGTCACCATGCAATCTTGAAACACCATTCGCCTTGTTAGATAGACTCTGGTGGTAGGAATGCCTTGACTGAGGAACATTGATCTTTGGGGCATTTATATCAGTCAGGCTAATTGTCGCTCTTGTTTCAGCTGATTCTTTTAGCCCATCACTTCTTGGAATACTAACAGAACTGGTTTCTAGATGTTTCTGCTGTGAACTAGACTTTGTGTTTGAACGTGGTGATCTCTAAGGTAAATTCTGTATGATGACACACACGTCCACTGGAGCCATCTGATTTCTCTCCTGGTGATCAGCAGCAGAGACAGGAATGGCAGCCGCTCTCCCTGCTCCGAGCTTGCGCACTGTGTAGTACTCTTCAGCAAGGGTCTAGCTAAAGCTTTGGGGAGGCATATTGCTATTTCAGAAAATATGACCTACATATAGTTTCATTTTTAAAAAGACTTTTCTCAGTCTCTTATTTAGGATGAAGCATGGTCAAGCCAACGATACCCAAGAGAACCAGGAGAAAAGGCTGACAATTTCCCTTCTGGAATTTCCTTTCCTTTCCAAAACCTGCATTTGTTTCTGCAGTACTGCATGTGTTGGGTAGCAAAGTGTATGCTGACGTGAGCATCCTTGTCCTGTTCAGCCGATCCAGGTGAACTCTTATCAGGAGTATTGTGCTTAAATTAGAAGGTTTTTATTTTCAGAATTTAAGGGGGTGAGGCGCCCCACTTCCAGCTAGGCACTGACTCAGGCTTCACAAACATTTCACAGAAGAGGTGCAGCATCGCCCCCTTTCACATTGTGTTTTGAGATGGGACCTTGCTAAATTGCCCAGGCTAGACTTGAACTCCCTCTGTAGCCCAGGCTAGCCTTTACTTGGGGTTGAGTAGCAGGATCACAGGTCTATGCTATGAAGACACTAGGGACTTTACTACAGTTTTGTTCTACTAAGAAAGATAGTAAGCGTAAATATAAAGCAAAACAGATTTTTATATATGTTTAAAATCATTTGTTCAAAATGCATAATATGCATATTATCTTGGTTATGAAGCTTTATGTTGTCATTTTAAAAAGCAGTTTAAATTATTCAATATAATTGGCAATTTTTCTGAACCAATATTTACATTTAAATAGAACTCTAAATTATTTATATAACAGCCCATTAAAGAAAATGTACCATTAGCTAATCTGCTTAGAAACACGTTTTTTTCAAGAGTGAATCCATAATATAGAAGTGATCAACAATGGAGCTAATATGGAAATAAACTTGATGGTGACAGTTGAGGACAGATAGTGACCAACGAAGCAGTGAGCGGCTGTGCACAGCTTGGGTTTGGAGCCAGTCACATTCGACCAGGTGGAGTGTTCACTCTATGCCCGTTTCCAAGACAGATTCCAGGAACAACTATGAATCTTTCCAACACCCCTACCATCTGCCAGTCCAACTATTGATCCAACAGTGAAGGAATACAAGTTAATCCAGTTCAGAAAGGAAATAGAGCCACTCAGATGGAAGCCCAGGACATTTTCAACTGTCAAAGAGCTCCTTGAGTTAGTGTGGTCACTGCTTTAGCAAGCAGAAAGTGTTGGTTTTCACCAACAATAACAGGTACAAACAAGTATAAAGAGTGTGATTTGGTTTCATTTGTTAGTGCTTACCTAATAAAAGAAGGAATCCGTTGGCTTGAGTGAGTTGTAGTATTCCACAGTATGGGCCTTCCTTTTAATCTGCAGCTGTTCAGATAAAAAAAAAAAAGAAAGAAAAAAAGAAAAAAGGATGTACTATGACAGTCTAAATGTTCTGTAAAAAGTGTGCTAATTCCTTCCTGCTTAGATTTCAATACATTTGAGGAGCAGCGCTATTTGAGAACACACACCAGCTTCTTTGAGCACACTCTTTGCTGGTCACTTTGTTTGCAGAAGTGCAAATAACTGAAAGTAGCCCTGAAGGGGGTTTTCTGTATCGTGCACTGTCTTATTGGTATATCCTTTGGGAAAAAAAAATAATTTATGGAAATGGAGTATTTGGGCTTTCAGGATCTTTGCTAAAATATTACTAATGTTTATGATTTTCACCCAAATATCATTAATAAACATCATAATATTTCTGTTTTAAAATTAGTGAAGGTGGGTTATAAGTTCTGTCTACATAGATTCAGCTCAGCTTTCTTTGTGCATAGCACTGATTGTTTCCCAGACAGGCAGGTGGAGCTAGAAGCAGCAGCCTTGACTCCATACTGGCATGATGGTCAAGTTTATATCACTGGGATGTAGACAAGTGGTCAACACTACTGGGAAGGGCCAGACTCCACCACTGTGGCTGAAGCTCTTGACCTTCATCAGGCAGCTGGGCAGCAGCCACTGGCCCTGAGCTGTCTACTGCCTGCCCCTTCCTCCCCTAGTCCCCAGCCAACCTTTCCAGCTAGCTAATAGAGTAGCCACATTGACTCAAGGTGCTGTTCGGCTTTTGAACATTTTCTGGGTTTGTTTGCTTCTGTCTGTCTGTAGTCATGTTTCTTAACCATTGCTGAGGAAATACATCACTGGCTCCATAGGTCTTAGCACAAGCATATTTAAATAGGGTAAGCATGAGCGAGCACATCAGTCCACGAGGATTTACTCTAGCCACTTCCCTCTCTTTACTGCTGTTGGTTTCTCTTTATAATTTTACCTCAAATCTTTGTCTTACCTGATTAGAGTAAAAGGGACGGGTTGCACGTCTGTTGGCACTTGCAAGTTCTTATGATCACTGCTCCAAACTTAAAAAATGCATTGGCAAATCATATTTTTTCTCAACACTCACACATTAAATTTTAGCAAATGATCAGCCTTGCCTACAAGTTTCCAATCTTCAGTTTATGGCAATCAACAGCGAACAAAAACAAAACAAAACAAACAAAAACAAACAAACAAACAAACAAAGAGGATTCTGGGTGCTGATCATGTTAAATTACTGTCTTTCTTGCTCAAAGCAAAAACCTAATTAATTCATACTTTGTACCCACCAGACAGCGAATACTCACATTTACACACCTTCAACAAAGAATACTTCACTTAAAAGTCACAAAGCATAGCCTCCAATTACCAGCTATCAAAACACAAAAGTGATTTAAACTAGATCCTCCACAAATCACTGACTGTGGCAAGCAAGCAAGCAAAGGGCCAGTTAGTGAGTAGGACTCTTAAGTTCCCAGAGAGTCTGAGCTACCAGCTCTGAGTTGTCAGCCTGCACAACACAGCACAGCTGTGGGTAGCCTCCCCTCACCTCAGCGTGAAGAGCATCGCTTTATCTCCTTTCTCCAGGGAGAATCGAGTACACGTGTGAGGCGAAGTCAAAATCCCCGGGCAACCAAGAGGTTTCAGTATCCACCAGGGCGCAGGTGAAGCCCGGTGAACGCACCGGACGCGGCTGCGGGAAAGGAGTGGTGGGACACTCACTGGCTGGGACCGGTGGACCTGGCTCCGGGGAGCCGGTGTGGAGACAGCCGGTGTGGGTGTGAGTGTGGGTGTGAGTGTGGGACAGCAGCGTCGCCTGGGGAAGCCCGGCCTGCCCGCCACGCGGCGGGGCGCAGAGCCAGGCAGGTGCGGCAGGAGCATGCGCGCGCGCGGCGGGGGCGTTTCCCCGCGCCCTGGGCACCTCACCGGCAGCTGCTGCGGGGCGCTCCTGAGGTAAGCAGGGGTGCGCGCAGGGGTGGGAGGGGGCGGCGCCTGGGGCAAGGGCGGAAGCATGGGCTCCTCCCTTCTCTCTCGTGGTGGGGCCGAAGCGAACCCCACTTGTAGTCCACTTTGCTCCTCAGCTGGTGGGGCGCGGCCAGGCCAGGAGTATCCCCGCTCCGCCTGCCTTCCCCAGCACCCGCGCTTGGGAGAATGGCTAGCTTTTGTGTTTCTCTCAGGGACTGTCTCCTCCACCCTGTCCACACACACAGGGTCCTGCGTTCTCCCTGTCTCGTTGCTCTGGGCTCTCAGAGCCAGGAATGGGGCTCAGGGCAAACCAGGCAGTGTCAGACTCTCTCTGTAACTAAGGAAGGTGCTTTGGGGTGTGAGAAGAACATGCTGGCTTCTGTCGCCCTGTCCCCTCCACTCTGTCTGCTCCCCAGGCCTTGCTGGGTCAGCTTGTCAAAGGGCGGGGCGGGGCAGGGTGGGGTGGGGGGTGGTGGTGGAGAACCGCGTGGGCAGTGCAGTTCCATGAGGGATTGGAACTCTTCCAAGAGTTCTCTGGAGGTGAGGAGGAGGCTGTGTATTTTGCCTACAGCCTCTGATCTGTCAATGGTTAACATCTTCAAACAGTTCTTTTATTTTCGTTATATGTACTTGGGTTCACTTACAGGAACATTCTTTTTAGTCATTCATTTATTCACTCATTCATTTATTCTCTTGAGACAGTGCCTCATGAAACCCAGCCATTATGAAACTGACAGTCTTTCCTCCATCTCCCAAGTGCGGCGCCCTTATGTCTGAGAGTGCTCCCCGGGTGGTGGCTAGCTGGGGCCAGACCAATCCTCAACAACCTACTCTACTTCAGGCCTCTTCCGTCTCCAGCCTACTTGCTAACTGCTTCTCTTCCCGTTGCATGTTCACTAGTGTTCACTGTTCTTTTTAGAAGATGCCTGTAGCAGGTCCTGGCTTCAGGTCTTGGCTGAAAGGAGTGGTGGGGCTTTCTGATGTTCCCCAATCCTCTTGACCCCAGAAGGAGGCGGAAGTGGCACGTGGGTGGGGGTGTGGGTAGGGGTGGGAGTTCACATGGAGTTTCCTCTTGATGCTAAACTCTGTACAATGACACGTCTTCCAACTTTATTATTTCTTTTGGTAACTACAGAGTTTTGAGACGAGGTTGGAAGAGGGTGGATAGTTTGGAACTTCTGGATGGGTTGAACTCAGTGACACTGGTTAATGTGTGGCATGAGGTGCCGGGGAGTGTCACTTCATGTGGTGCTAGATTACGGAACCATTGAGTTCATACTTTGTTGGGTGATAAGCTCAATCTGATGCCTAAAATAAACTCTCACCCTGTTTCCTACAAGTACCGGTGGGGAGGTGGTCAGAGGAAGGAACTAAAGTTGAGGAACTGACTAAGCGTCCACCACGAAGGAAGTGTTTACAGTTGACCACCAGATTCTAAGGAGAGAGCGCTACCTTCTTCTTTATCTGTCGCAGCACCTGGGTGACACAGCTTAAACACTTGCCTCATCTTTAGTAGTAAAGAAGCAGCCGGCACTGCCTGCTGGGCCGCTGCATGTGACAAAGGGCATATTCAATTTCTTACAACAAGATGGAATCTTCACTCCGTCAGGCAAACCTGAGGTAGAGATGTGAGCGTCCAAAGCAGGAGTCAGGAGGGGCCACGTGACGATGAAGGGCACGTTGCAGTTAGGAAGTTCTCACCAGGAAGAGCTGCTGTGAGCAGAGTGGGTTAGGACTGCGCCAGTGGCTCCCGTTTAGCCAGAAGGAGCCCCAGCTCTCTGCCTCCCACTCTCTCTTGTGTTGTGTCTCTTTCCCCTTCCCTTGAGCTGAGGGAGGGGTGGACAGAGCAAACCGTGGAATCACTGGTCACTCTATAGTCAGTTACTTTAATTAGGGAAGAACGATGCTGTTGGTGAGCCGGGAGGTAGGAGAGCAGATCCCACGGGTTCGGGATTAGGGTGACTGCAGATCAGTTTAGTCCTAAAATATTAGGAGAGACGCTGAGATCGTCTTCATCAGAAAGAGGCTCTGACACGGGCAAGGAGAGGCAGGAGGTACTCAGACTTCCTGTGTCAGGGTGAAGAAGCTCAAATCAAAACAATGAAATGAAACAAATATCAAGAGCCACCCCCACCCTCCACCCCCGCCGAGGGAGGAGAGTAGCTGTGTGGTTGTTGGCAGGACCCAAGGGTAGGCTCAGTGAGATGAGCCAATGGCTTGATCAGACAGCAGAGGGAACAACATCTCACTCAGTTGCTAATGAGAAACCCAAATGGAAACACTGAGCCTGGCCCTGAAGAGAGGAAGAGATGCGCTCAGTGTTTCAAGGTGATTCCTTGTGGAGCGTGGGGTGTTCTACTTCCTGCTTTAGGGGGATGACCATCCCTCTATCTTACTCAGTGTCTTGTAGTTGTAGCATTGGCGACAATGATCTTGAATGGAGTGCATTGTCGGAGCATACCTCCAAGTAAAGAAACCATTTAGGCCTAGTATTACTCGCGTGTTCCCCAAAAGAGTGACTTGTTCATTAGCAAGAGAGTGAACTAGAAGATTTCGGGGAGAAAAGAGAATTGTCAGTTCACTCATCCACATATAATGACGTTTTGTTTACGAATTTCACTGTCATGTTTTTCAGGATAGTGTCTGAAGAGAATCTAGCATTTTTCATTTTGCAAGTACAAATGATGTGTGTGTGTGTGTGTGTGTGTGTGTGTGTGTGTGTGACAGAGAGAGAGAGAGAGAGAGAGAGAGAGAGAGAGAGAGAGAGAGAACTGAGAAAAACGAAACCTTGGCTCTGAAAGTCCCCAGGGCTGCCACTGCCACTGCTTTGCTTTTAGCATCTTTGGTAAGTCTGTCACCGACATGGGGAATAGATGTTCACTGTCACCTGCACAGCCTTTCCCCCCATTTATGCTGATTTGAGTCTATGCATGAATAGTTCACTCAGTGAAGCCAGACAGACATTCTGTAGGACACTGCTTTTCTGTCTTGACAACAGATGTTGAGCATGTGAGGGCTAGGCCAGCTGGCCACTGAGCTCCAGGAACCTGTCTCTCCTCCATCCTGCCTCTGCCTCCTCGCTGTCCCTTTTAAACCTCGTTGATAGGACTATGATGCTGTGTTGCGCTCAGATGCTCTGAACTCTGGCCCTCACACTTGCACAGCAAATTCTTTACCTCCTGAACAATCTCCCCAACTCTACACTCCCCATTTACCTGAGGGGGGAATGATGTGAGACATTGCTTTGTCGGATGTTTGCTGTGTGCCAGAGGAATTATATGGACAGGAGTCGGGCTTCCGTGGTGTTTGTGGTGCAATTCAGGGACAGATAACAAGTGATCACACAAGTAAATGATACATAAAGTCAGATTGGAAGCTGACCGTGGGAGGAGTCCAGCAGGCTGAACAGATCTGCTCTGTGGAGCAGTCAAGGCCCCTGAGGACAGGTAGCCACAAGCTAGCTGGGGACTAGAGCAAACAGAACACACAAGGAAGCCTTGAAGAGTCAGCAGGAGTGTGACAGGGTCTGTTTTAGGTCAATAAAGGCCAGCTCCGGCCATCATCTGCGGTACTTACTTAGGTGTGGCTAGGACTCTGTGGGAGCTAGTATTGTATGGAGCAGGGAGGTGGGAGTGGAGTTGGCTACAAATGAAGGGATCCCAGGGGCATTCCTGAGGTAGGGTGGCCAAAATTGCTGGTCCGTTAAAGAGCGAGCCAAGGGAAGAGCCCAGGCCTCCTCCTTTCTTCAGATCTCCGGCCTGAGAAGATGAGTGGGTGTTAGAGAGAGAGACTGGGAAAGGCCACCCGGCCACCTGGCCACCCAGCCACCTGGCCACCTGGCCACCTGGCCATTTCCCAGTGAGAAGGTAGGATAGTTTCTGTAGACACTTGGTTTGTTGTGACATATGTCAAGTGCAGAGGGTTGCTCCGTGGCTTTAGAAGTTGTCAGGGCTAGGCTTCCTCCTCTGTTTCTGCCCCTGTGGGGCTTCTATGTTCTGCGTGGTTCACGTCACAGTTGCTGCCTCTGCGGGTGATAAACTGTCAGCCTGTATGGAGTTGCGTTGCATACCCAGGTGCATATCTCTGAGGCCTGCCCATGAGCATGTTCTGTGACAGGGCTTTTATTCTTGAGCAGGAAGTTTGAAAAAATGTGTGCACGTGCCAAAGGGTCATCTCTTACTCAGTTTCCCTACTTGATGCCCTATGTGGATCATGGCTCCGGAACTTTCCACTTCCCGGAAGGGCTTCAGGTCCAGCAGTTTCCTGTTGTCCCTTATTCATGGCTGCTGTGCTTCAGAGCATTTCACACTTAAAAAAATGGAAATTTCTTGCATGACAGCATTTTAAAAAACTACTCGTGGTCATTATTGTGATTTCTTTTTGAGCAAACAACAAGGAACAGACGATTATAGCTGTGAGTTCAGGTCTGTATGGATGACAGTTCAAAGATTCTGTCTCTGGCTTTAGTTTTTTCAATTGGGCACGTATTAAAGAATGCCGTTGGTGTCACTGCTGTTCAGCAAATGAGATCAAGACTTTAATCAAGGTCAAATTGAATGTCTACAGAGTAATAATGAGTGAGGCAGGCATATAGAAGAAAATCCACCGAGTCTTCTTGTCCTGCTGATTTTTGTCACCCGTGAAGGGAAGCATTTGTTTAGGACTCTGTAAGAAGGAAGTGAATGGATGAGAAGCTCCCTTGGTGCTACAGAGACATTAGAGAGAGTTGAAGGCTTGGGTGAAATGGGAGTTTTACATGATCTAAAAGATAGTCACTAGTATAAAGATGGATAGAAATCTGCGTTTCAGGAAACTGTGGAATCACTGTACTTAAAATATTTGTTGCATATTTAGGATGCTGCTAAGATAAACAGTGGATTCTACTGACCGGATGCCTTCTGTTGTTTGTGGTCTGCTGTTTATAGCTTCTTGCTGGTATGCTGAAAAATTAGCTGGATGTATGTTTTCTTCCGCTTACCTTTTTTTATTTTTATTTTTTTTTGCTTGAATCAGGGTACAGTTCTGTATAGTTCAGGGTGACCTTGAACTAAATTCGAAGCCCAGACTTGGTTTGTGCTTGTAATCCTCCTACCTTATTTTTTCAAGTGCTAGTATTTACAGGTCTGCATCCTCTTTCCAGGGTCTACTTACTTAGTTTATTTATTTACTTTTTATGGCACATGTATATATATATATATATATATATATATATATATATATATAGAGAGAGAGAGAGAGAGAGAGAGAGAGAGAGAGAGACAGAGAGAGAGACAGACAGAGACAGAGACAGAGACAGAGAGAGAGACAGAGAGAGGGGGTGTAGGTGTCACATAGGTGTTCCTGTGTGTAAAGGAACTGGGTGTGTTCTCCCATTGCTCTCCACCTTAGTCTTAGAAACAGGGTCTCTCACTGAACCTGTAGCTTCTTCATTTAGCTAGCATGGCTGGCCAGCAAACTCCTGGGATTTTCTTGAGGACAAGGATTACAGGGGTGCGCCTCCGTACCTGGTGTTAAGTGGGTGCTAGGCATGGAACTCACGCCCCCATGTTCGCAAGAGGCAAGGACTTTACAAACCGAGGCATGTTCCAGCTCTTTTCTTTTGATCGAGTCTTTTTTTTTTCTGATTTACAATAGTGCTCTTCTTACTTATCATGTGATATGTATCAAAAACAAACAAGCAACAAAAAATGCCAACTGAACAACAACAACAACAACAAATATTACTAGTTTCTTGTTTCATTGATTCATGCCCTTTGAAGTGGCCATATTAAGTCTGAGAGTTGCAAGCGGCAAGCGGAGCCCAGTCCTTCCACTCTCTAAGCACACAGGAGTATGGCCGTGCTATTCAGACAATGCTTTGGGGCGATGTGGAGGTGCAGCACCCCTTCTGCCTTGTGGGCTTCTGCACACGGAGACCTGCCTTTCTTGAGGCTCCTACTTTAGCTGCTTCTGCGCCCCTAACACAGACCCTGGCCTTCAGGCAAATGTCGCTGAGGTGACCGCTGTCACACTGTGAGACCCAGGGCTCTGCTTTGCTGTGCTCTTCAGGAAGCTTGTTGGCTGATCAAGGGCTTCTTACTACATACTCACAAAGCCCAACCACTGCCTGAGACATTGGACACCCAGCTAATAAAGTTGGAAGGACTTTAAGTCATTTAGTGATAGCTGCACAGGAAAGCAGGTCTACAAAGTTCCTCATGTTTGGGAATTTCGTGAGTAACTGGGAAAGAGTCAGGTGGATTGAAAAACGTGACGAACTGGCCTTTATCCCTCCATTTTGTTATTATTATAGACAGATGTCAAAGAGAAAATCAATGTCCTTTTTTTCTTCTGCTTATGGCAGAGAATATTCTTTCATCCATGTCATTACACCGTATTGACCCGGTCCTTGGCACCATAGAGCTGAATTCTTAGAGATGCCAGCGCAGTGCCCAAAGTCTGGAGTTGACTCAGGAGTTTCTGTGGATGGTTAGGACAAAGAGTCTTCCCTGTCTCATCACAGCAGCGAGTTCATTGGGATTTTACTCCCACAAGTTATGCAAATGTTCCTGGGGCATCGCTACACAGCATTTTAGCTTAGGAGTTAAGTATATCAGACTATGCTTCTGAGGGCACGAATCCCCTTGTAGAGGCTGGCTAAGTCTTCTTGTGTGAAGGGTGATGTCCACCCACTTTATCACGGCTGGCCACCAGGAACTGTCAGGGTGTTCCTTTCCGTTCTGTGAGGCGGCTGTCATTGTCAGTCTTTTCCAGAACTGGATCACATCTGTGTTCAGGACAGAGCCCACAGCTGTGAGTGAGTGATGAAGGAGCAAAGAAACTGTTGATAGTTAGACATTACTCACCAGCATGCTCCACAGAGGGAAGGTTACAAACGCGACTATAAATCACATTCATATCTCAATGTTCCCTATCATATTTCCAAAACCTTCAGCTGAGTAGCTGTAAGCTTTAACATATGCCAGCTGTGGCTTATGGAGACACTGCTGTTGTCCCAGATTAGGAGAAACCATGGAGGAGCTTTGGTGTCGTCTCACTCATAGGCCCATTCAGCTTAGATCCACCTGCCTAGGGGTGGTGCCGTCAACAGTGGGCTGGACACCCCTATATTAATTAACAAGACAGTGAACAATCAGGATAGCCCTCCCGCCCGCCACCCCCCCCATGGACATGTCCACAGCTTGGTGTGATGTATAGGTTGCTCCACGAGTGAGGACCCTCTCAGATAAATCAGCCTGCTTCCCACTGACAAGAAGGGGAACCAGGACAGCGTCTTAGCTGTGACTTACAGAAGCAGCCTGTTGTCCTGTGGTGATGTGGGGCACAGTTTGGTGTGGATGAGACACGGTCTTGCTCTGTATTCCTGGCTGGCATGTTGTTCATTTTGTACTGCAAGTTGGACAGAAGTCAGAATGCCAGCAGAGCCCCAGGAGACCAGTGACCCTTGTTATAAAAAAAAATCAGTCTATATGATTGTAGACATGGTATTGGTGAGGAGTCAGACAGGAAGTGCTCCCATTCCTACTCACACAGTGGGAAAGACACTAACAGCAGTGTGAAGAGCTCATTTACCTGAATTTACCCAACTGACTAGTAGCTGATTTGGAACTCAGGTTTAGGCTGCCAGGGTCTCTCAGTCCATGGAGTCTTTTTTCTACGTATATACACATGTGTATAAACATATGTGTGCATACATATCTGTCTGTCTCCTTTTTAGCTGTTTGTCTTTTCAGGCTGGGGATTAGAGTCATTAGTTTTTTGGTTTTGATCATACTGACATGTGTTTTCATAACCAAGTTCTGTAGCAAAGTCATATTTAATAGCGTGGCGGACTTTATTATAGAGCGGTATTTCTTTACGTGCTTGCTAGGTTGGATTGTGACACTCATACTCTATTTGCTGAGTGGCAGCATGTTCCTTCTTTCTATCATTCTTTATTATTAACTTTGGCGATGGCTGTGCTAGGCCTTGGGACGAAGAGACTTGAGGAGCCAAACACACACTTGGGCTCTGCTCTTCCTCCAGCAACTCACACTAAGGCAGGCAGAGTCCTCTGAGCCTTCTCTGTGTCATGTGACACGATGCTCTCTCTCCCTGACTGACTCATGCATTTCTTTGGTTCAGTACTGTTTCCCAGAAGAGGTGACGTGCCTGGCCTCAGCATGAGACTCTCAGTCTCTTCTGCTCTGGAAATACTCTTAGTGTCTGTAATTCCTTCAGGGGGGGCCCACTGCTGCCGTGTCTGAGGCCCTGTGGCTCTCAGAGAGGCGTTGAAAACATACCCATCCCTGGGAGCGACCAGGGTGGGTGGGAGTGAGTTAGAGCATCCTTGCCACTTCCCTAATTGAGAAACTGTTCTGCTCCACAGATGGTCCCTCAGGGACTTCCTGTGGAAGGTGACACAGTGGCAGGGCCTAGCACCAGCTCTGCTCTCTGGACCCTGTAGTGTTGCCTCTGGAGACCGTGTGCTATGGATGGAAGGAAAAGGGCAAGATTTAATCAACCCAGTGTTGGGATGAGGGACTCCTTCCCTGCGTGTGTCACTTCTGCACTGTCCCTGTGTCCCCTGCTGGCACACTGCACAGAAGGAGGAGGGTTTTACCGGGCTCCCTCTGTGGAAACTGTACTCTCAAAGGTTCTCACTGACTTCTGCGTTACAGCAAAGATAAGCAGTTCAGCAACGGTAATGCCATTGTGTGTGTGAATATTAACCCTTGCTTCAGAGAGCCTTCAGCCTAAGTGTTTAAATATGGCACTCGGAAACAGAGGGAAAAACAAACAGCCTAAGCCGTCTGTAGAGAGACAATTTCATCCCTTTATGTTCCCTTCCTCTTTTACTCTCTGCCTCGGTTTGTCTCCCCTGCCCCTGCCTCGCTGTGTGATGGTGGTCACCTCCACCACAGAGGCCCTCATGGCTAAAGGGTGCACAGATGCTAAGCAGCTTTCTTCCGGAATGGGACAAGGGAAAGCCTTTTTAAAAAAGTGATAGGAAATTGAGGCTTCCCTCTTTGTGTCCCTGGAGTTTGCACCTTACCACCTCTGTCAGACACACAGTGGTGGTGTACGTCAGCTTAGAGCTGTATTTGTGTGAGAAAGCATGAAATATTAGAACAATGCTGCACTATTGTTTGTCTCGTGAAGTGGAGTAAAGGTCAAAATTCACAGAAGCATAAATGAGGTTTTGAACTTATGTGAACATCAAGTGTGATGGTCCATCTTCCTGAAAGCAAGGAGAGTCTGTTGCTATGGATTGTCCCACATTGTCGGCCTTGCCCGTGCCACTCCTGGAATGCTGTGCAGAATTAAAATGACTCTCCTCTGACTGAGAAACTGGCCTTTACTCCCAATTGTTGCCCAATGCCTGGGGTAATGTCAAAGAAACCCATTCAGTGATAACGACAAGAAATTATTCACTAAACGGCAAATTACTTCTACTTAGAGCTTATAAATAGTAGTTATTCCTTCCGTATAGGACTACTATCTTACGTAAATGAATTTATTTCATATGAAGTTTGATATTTCCAAACTCATCTTCATTTTTTCAAAATTTAAACCTGATAATGAAAACATTATGGTTGAATGTTGGCTCCCAGTCAATTCTTGTTACTTGTATTTATGATCAATTAAATTTCTGGTTGTATATTTTATGATCAAGTCTTGGTTTGGGTACCACCCAAGGTTAGACTGTGCATAGATGGATTTATTTAGCGCAACATGACCAAATGGTCTGAAGTTGGAGTGCGCTGTCTGATAACTGCGTTCCCACCAGCTAGTGAAGCTGTCTTTGCAGGGATGTTGTTTGTTATGTGTGTGTGTGCACGGCTGTAAATTCGTGCACATATGTGTGGAAGCAGTTGAATTTATCACTTTATCCACAATTATATTATTTCATTCTATCAGATATTCTTGTTTTTAGAAAGTGAGAAAACTTATTAAAATTGCAAGTGTCCTGTTCTAACACTATAGCTGGTGTAGGTACATTTTCGCATACGATGTTTGCATATTCTTGTTGGTCGTTTAGACTGTGCTTGGGATTTGAAAGAAATGAGTAACAGAAAAACCACTTGAATAAGCAGATAGTATGCTGAACGCATTACTTTGTGGAGATGGAAATAATCTAAATATGAAAATCCTTGGAATTTTGTTTTAAAGAAAATACTGTTTGTATATCTCATGCCTCTAGACTGACACATGTTTCTGTCACTAGGAGAAGACTAGGGATAGGAAATCATGCCCTGCAGCCTAGGTGTCCCGACACTTGAAAAGCATGATTCAGGGGCATGAACCCTTGTTTGAGAGCTATGTTTCAACTTCCCTGATCCCAAAGCTCTCTTGTTGCTGAGGTTTGGGTTGAGGCAGGGGCATGTCCCTCTTGTCCTTGCAATGGAGATCCATTTGGGACTCTTACAGCATCTTTGTGTGTCCTCCTCTTTCTTTCTTTCTTTCTTTTCCCCCGGTGCTGTTTGGTGGCGCTGAAGGCACAAGCATGCAGCATGGAGAAGCAGTTTGAAGCCCAGCATGTCCCTGTGTGTGCTGGGGCCACACTTCCCTAGTAAATCTTAGCTTTGAACAGTGAAGGCCTTTGAAGTACTCGGTCCTATCTCTTTAAGAATGTGAACCGAAAGAGCAACGTATTTGTAGTCGGTGGGCCCATCTACCTGTAGTTCAACTTTAGTACCTAAGTCCAGTGTCTCTCTCATTTGTACTTATATCTTATGTACTTAACATTTCATAAGCCACGCCCCTGCCCAGAGCAGTTGGGTGAGAGTGGAGTGGGATTAGGTTACACTGTATTCTTTCAGTTTGAATGTTGTAAGAAGCAATAAATGCTCCTTACAAAATGTATTTCTTACAAAAATTACTATTGTGCTGTTACGTGATGAGCCATCTTTCCAACTTCCAAAGTAATATTTTAATGGCATTTGACAGTCAAAATTGAGATTCTTAAAAAATATGAAATAAATGTTATTTATAAATGATGCTCACAGGGGTAGAAATTAATGTGTTATGTATGGATAGTCCATAGCCACACCCATCCAAACATGGATGCGATAGTTTTTGATATTATTATTGATACTGCTGATGTGGCCACCACTATTGACGAGTTTATAAAGACATCATCTTAGTTACTTTTTTTTTTTTCAAATCATTGTGATAAGACACTATGACCAAGGCAACTTATAGAAGAAAGAATTTATTTGGGGCTTGCAGTTTCAAAGGTTAAGATCATGGCTATCACGTCTGGGAGCATGGCAGCAGTCAGGTGGGCATGGCGCTGAAGCAGTCCTTGAGCGCTCACGTCTTGATCCATAGCAGCAGGCAGGGGAGGGGAGGGTGCGAGCGTGGACGAGAATGCGTGAGAAGGAGTACACACTCACGGTGATGGCGTGAGCTTTTGAAACCTCAAAGCCTGACCCCAGTGACACTTTCTTTCAACAAGGCACACCTTCTAATCCTTTCCAAACAGTTCCACCAGCTAGGGACCAAGCATTCACATATGGAGGCCTATGGGAGCAATTCTTATTCAAATCTAGTGTCTGTAATAGGGCTGGGGGTGGGTGCTGGCTCCTCATCTCTTGCTGAATCTGACTTTAGTTCTCAGAAAGGGTGTGTTGAGTTTGGAGTCCACCACTTAGCTGTCTGCTCCTCTCTCTCTCATCTGTCTATCTATCTATCATCTATCTATTTAATTATCTATTTATCATCTATCATCTATCTTATTTATCATCTATCTATCATCTATCTATCTGCTATATATCTATCACCACCATCTATCTATCCATGTATCTATGTATCTGTCTGTCTATGTATCTATCATCTTTGTATTTATTTATCTACTTATGCATCTATCTATCTATCATCTATCTATCTATCATCTATCTATCATCTATCATCTATCTATCTATCTATCATCTATCTATCTATCATCTATCTATTTATCATCTATCTATCATCTATCATCTATCTATCTATCATCTATCTATCTATCATCTATCTATCTATCTATCTATCTATCATCTATCTATCTATTTATCATCTATCTATCATCTATCTATCTATCATCTATCTATCTATCTA
>OU015743.1:4260206-4271359 GCA_907169655.1 Acomys percivali | reverse complement strand
TGTGTGTGTGTGTGTGTGTGTGTGTGTGTGTGTGTGTGTGTGTGTGTGTGTGTGTGTGTGTTAGTGCAGGCAGACAACAGTGCATGTGTAGAGGTCGCAGGATAACCTTGAGTGTCTATCTTTACCTGCGCACCATTCTAGCTCCTTAGGGTCAGGGTCTGCTGTTTACCACTGTGGTGTCTAGGCTAGCTGGCTGGGGGCTTCGGGGAATCCTCCTTCTTCATCTCCCCTCACACTTCAGCGTCCAAGGATTACCCATGTGATACCGCACTTGGCATTTTGGTGGGCTTGGGGACTTGAACTCAGGTCTTTATCTTTGTGTGGCCAGCACGTCACCCACGAAGGTATCGCCATAGCCCTTCCCGTATTTTAGCCAGCCATAAATCTAGTCACTTCATGTATTTGTATTATTTCAGATAGCTGACGTATAAACTTGGTAAAATGTGAGTTGTCACTGAGATGAGCATGTTGAACGACACCAAGCGATAGCTCTGGAGCAGCCCTCTTCCTAGACTCCCATTTGTCTCTGGCTTTAGGCTATGCCTGTCGACAAGAAGCTGTGTAGGTCATCATCTGTTGTGTCTGGGTTCTAAATTGCCTTATAGATAAATTGGGAGGTTATCGCTTCCCAGGATTTCGGGTTTCGTTTTTCCTCTTTTAAAAAATAAACAAAGGAAGCAAAAACCAGTTCACAACCAACAAATATTCTTACCTCACCCTGTGGTTGTTACATTGCAAGTTAAGGGTTAATTTACCAAAAATCCTTCAAGAGCGTTCTTTACTACGCTCTTGACCAACTTTGCTTTAGAGCCACCACCTAGAATTTTGCACCTTTTATTTCATCACATTTGTTCAACTAAGTAGTCCATAGAATTCTTGCCTCATCACACATACAACAATTCGGTACTAAGAAGGCTTATAGATGTAGATGATAGGCAGCCCAGTCCATCTGGGACCCCTAGTAAGGGAAGCAGGGGCTGTCCCTGCTGCCAAAGACTCTGTTGCCTGCACTTTGATCACTTCCTTTTAGTGGGGCCACAGAGGAAGCAGATGCAGGAAATCCTGATCGAATGTGATAGGCTGGGGTCACTAGGAGAGAAGGGCTTGCCCTTTCTGAGGACTAGGAGAGGTGGGCCGTGGGGGGACCCTAGAAGGAGGGAGGGGGGACCCGGAGGAGATGTGGGAGGGGGCTATGATTGGGATGTAAAGTGAATACATTTTAAAAAATAAGTTTAATTTTTAAAAAAGAGGATGCTCACTGAAAGCAGCTAGGAGCAGGGACACCACCCTGGCTCTGCTGAGGGTCCCCTGCTCTTTTGAGGGAGATGCTGCTTATGTAGTGTGGGGCTGTCTGGCCTCTGCCCAGGGAAAGCACAGGTCACAGTGGGAATTAAGCCAGAGGATTGGAGCTGGGCGCAACGAAGGATCACTAACAGCACACAGGAGACGGGTGTTTTCTAGCCTAGTGTGAGATCATTTGCCTTTCCCTCTGATCATAGCAGGGGTCTTAATTTTTGGTTTAGTAATAATAAAGTTCTAAAAAGCCATTGTGAGCCTGCTTTGAGATGTCCCACTCTCAGTGAGTGAGTTGACTGATAGATCTAAACTTAGGAGCCGTTGACGCCTGAGGATTTGTTCTGGATGAAAGGGGCGAGGTAGCATGTTGTGTTGGGATGGTCAGCGATGAGCTTTAAGAGGTCAAGTGCCCCAGGTTTTAGGATTTGGCGGAGGGTGCTGTACGTGGCTGCTTTCTGCGCGTCTGTTAAAAGGTGTGAAGAGGGAGGGGAGTGACTTACTTTTGTTAGACTCATATGTGCTTCAAGATGTCAGCATTGTGACTGAGAAAGTAACAGGTGATGGATAAACTCTCAAAAAGCTTTAAGGAGACCTGGCGATAGCTCGTTTCGTAAAGTACTTGCTCCAGCATGAGGACTCCAGTTTGATCTCCAGCACCCACATAAAAGGCAGGAGTGACGTCATGAGCCTGTAACCCCAGCGTTGAAGGGGTGGATCCAGGAGTGCCCGGGGCTTGTTGGCTGAGTCGGGGAGTCCCTAATGGCAGCTCACAACTGCTGTACTTCTAATTCTGTGGAATTTGATGTCCTCCTCCGGCCTCCTTGGGCACCTGCAGTTCATGTGGTTTACTAAATATACAGCCCCAGTGCATCTATCTGTAGATGACAATGCCGTGTTGTGATGTCAACATGTTGGGCGCCCCTGATGGGGGATAGCTCAAGGTTGTACTCGTTGCGTACACGCTGCGGGATAACAACAGAGAGGCAGTGTGAGGCACCTCGTGATCATGAGTGGGCCTTATAGTCACATACGAGAAGGCATGATGCAGCTTCCTCCTGTTTTTAAACAGTTGGCGGGTGCAAGGCATCTTGTTCTCGGCACTCTGGGAACTCAGAAGGGCCGGACTGTATTCTGGTGTAAAAAAGTCTTGTTACTTTTATGAGCCCTTCAAGTCTGGGTACCTATCTGAGAGACTAGCCCCATCTGGGAAGGAGACTCACCTTGGAAACTGGACCCAGGTGAAACAGGGAAGCACTGCCATGACCCACAAGTCCCCTTCTGGTTCCCCACGCTGCCTTGTCCTTGTACTCCTCCATGGCGAGCTCTCTGCAGTGGCTTTGTGTTATACAACTTTCCTGAGTTTATTTATTGGTTCTGAAAGTATTTTGGTGGCAAAAGTTAAGGGGTTTTCTGTACTCAACGATCATACCACCTGCAACGAGAGAAACTTGTACTCCTTTCTTTCCAGTTCGGATGCCATTTCTTTCTTTATCTCGGACTCATTGCTCTGGTTAGGACTTCCAGCGATGCCTTGACTGGAAGCGGCTTTGTGCAGTGAAGACTGAGACCTTTTTCTTACTCTGAAGAACCTTCACCCATCCCCTGGGGTCAGGATGTTCTGGTTACACACGGTCTTTATTGTGCTGAGTTCTACTCTTTCTGCACATCATTTGTCAATCATCTCATCCTCACGGTGAAGTATATGAATTTGTTTAAACTATATTTATATATTTATTAAATAGTTCTCATGGTTTTGTTTTGACACTGGGCTCCTTTTTGTGGCCCATGCTGGCTGTGCACTTGCGATGGCCCCTCACCCCTGGGAACGCTGTCGTCATTTGAGTTGTGTTCTGCCATGTTCGCTTGTGTATATTATAACTTATAAAACTTCATTTGATTACAGTGGTGCCGTGAATGTATTGACATTCGGGTGTTAACATTTGTGCATCCCTGTGATAGATCCCATGTGACCAGGCGTGTGATCCTTTTATTGTGCTTTGGGTTCAGCTTGCTCGCGCCTTACTGCGGCTGTTCATTGGTGTTCACCAAGGTTATTGGTCTCACTTTCTTCCTGCATGGCCCGGCTTTGGTATTGGGAGATGGTCTGGTAAAGAGTTTCCATTTTGATATTTTGAAAGCTTTTCAGCAGGGCAAGCTTTAGTTCTTTAAGTTTTGTTTTTTTGTTTGTTTGTTTGCTTGCTTGCTTGTTTGTTTTATAATTCATTCTCGAATCCATCTGCCCCCACTCTCCATATTTTTAAGTCTGGTGGAAGATTTGTCAATTCTGTCTGAAATTCCTATAAATTAGCTTAGTTTTGCTTATCTCAATCTGTAGGCCAGCCTGGCCTCAATCTCATAGCGATTCTTCTGCCTCAGTGTCACAGAGGCTGACATTTGATTACCAATTCGTTCAGTCTTGTGACTTATCTGTCAGGATTCACTATTTCTTCACGGCTAGTGTTCGTAGGTTGTGTATTTCTGCAAAGTCAACTATTTACGTGATCTTAGCCAGTTGTGTGGTGAATGGTTGTTTGCAGTCTGGTGTGTGCCCTTTAACCTTGATTAATTTCCATCTTCTTATGTTATTAAGACTTGTTTCACAGCCCAACGTGGGTTTTGTGTGTGTGTGTGTGTGTGTGAGTGTGTGTGTGTGCCTGTCTGTCTGTCTCTGTGTGTGTGTGTGCATACATGCGTGTATGTGCGCATGTGTGTGTGCACATGTGTCCCAGAGAATGCTCTGAGTGCATTAGAACAGTGTAGATTCTGTTGCTGTTAGATACTATGCTTCATGCATACCTGGTCTTTCTGGCTAATAGTGTTAAGCTCTGGTGTTTCCTTGGTTTTCTGTCCAGATTATACATTGTAGCAAATTGGGCTGTTACTATTGCATTGATGTCTGGTCTTCTATGTAGCTCAAACTGGCCTTGAACTGGTGGTGAATCTCCTGCCTCAGCTTCCCAGGTACTAGGATTATTGACATCCATTACTGTACCTGACTTAGCTGTGTTTTCTAAATGAGTTGTAATGACGTTTTTAAAAACAATTTACAGTCGTTCTTTACTTAAAGTCTTATTTTTACCTTAGACTCTACTCTTTTTTCGGTTACCATCCACTCAGAATAACTTTTGTCATTCTATTACCTTCCAACTTCCTGTGGCCTTGAATGTAAAGTGAGTTTCATAAGGTCCTACAGTTGGAATTTGCTTTGTAAATATATTAAATTACTCCGAGCTTACTTTGCAGAGGGAGTTTGCTGTGAGGTTGTGTCTCCTAGGAAGTCTGAGGCTGTACGGTAAAGTCTCAGCAGCACACATGCAACTGAGGAATGCTGGGAGGGGAGACAGAGTCTTCCCCAGTGTGGATATTTAAAATAATGGGCAATAGGTGAGGACTTGTTGCGGCCGTTTCAACTGCTCTTTCCCACTGTTTATCATCCCTTCCTTCCTCTCACCATCTTCCCTTCCAGTCCGGTGGCCTGTTGTGAGTCCTGTCCCCTCAGCAAGGCTTTCTTGGCTGCAGCTGTGAGGATCACACAAACACCCAGACTTGTAACTTATTTTGATGACATTACGACAACAACTTTGACGACATAAGAAAATACACTCTATGCTGTTCCTTCTCTGGCAGCTTCACTTTGTGTTACTGATACTACAACCTGCACCTTCAAATGCTTTGCTAGACACTATTAGTTGTACGTAATGATCAAGATTCTTGTTGTGCTGGGTCCACCATGCACACAGTGTGCCCTGCTCTCCTCCGCACACATCTCCTAATCCCTGGGCATTTCCCGAGACATTCTTTTATCTTCTTAAAGCATCCTCCAGTACTGCTGATTTTGCTACAAATATTGGGGAGTTTATTTCTTTTCCTTGTGTTTAGGTACCACATTTTTCTTGTCCATTCGTTGACTAGGAATATTGATAGGACCCTCCAAGTTCATGATATGTTTTAACTGTGACATACTGTCACAAGAAGCATTAGAAGGCAGTTATATCTTCAGAATGTTAATTTTATTTCCTTTGGACACATAGCCAGATATGTATGTGCGTTGCACGGACTTTCTTAAAAATTCTACAATTCTGGTTGCTATGCTGCTTACTTTCTAAACACATGAAGTTAATAAATAGGCCTTTGTGAAAGAATTCATCAAAATGACACAGCGACCTCTCCATTGGAGAGAACAGTTTGATTTTCCCTTTGCCAGAGGGTATCAGTGGCAGATGGATTCTTGATTCAGTGCTGGGTACTGTCTGGCCTGAACCTGTCCAGGTCTTAGGTATGTGTGGCCACTTGAAAAAAATTTTAGAGAGGGTGACCTGGTGCCTGCTTGAGAGGCCAGAGGAGAGCTTTCGGCATTCTTCTTGGCCATTCTCCCCTTCATTCCCTGAGACAGGCTCTCTATCTGACCGGAGCTAGGCTGGGGGTCAGCAAGCATCGTCATTTCCCCAGGCCTGCTCTCCGTGGCTTTAGAGTTAGTTGCTAGGGGTGTATTTGTTTCTTGGTAGCATCCTACATCCCGAGGACTTGCATGGCCTCCTTGCCTTTGGGATCCTGTCACTCCATCTAGTCTTTTCTAGACATTCCTAAGCTACTTCTCTCTCCATCCATCTTACGGGACACGTATTGTGCTTGTGTGCACCGCTGTATCCTGAGAGCCCAGTCATGGTGAGTCATGGTGCTGTGGCCTTCCCGCTCACTCTCCCCTGGGCAGTACCATGTTGACATTAACTTACGTATGGGCCTTCTTTAACCCAGCAAAGCTGAAACTCCTAACAGTCACCATCTTGTGTAGCGCTGCTCCTTTGAAGCCACGAGCGATCAGATAGGGAGCTGATGACGGATCAAAGTATGAGTACTAGCTATGGAGTCCCACTCGGTGAACCACTGAGTTCCTTTGGTGTTACTGGTATGTGGGTGAGGCACTACTTACAGGAGCGGAGGTGACTTAAGAACAACCGCATCTCCAAAGTCTACCCAGCACATGGCGTGGTGGCTCATGAAAACCACAACCCTGGAGCTCCACACAGCCCTCAGCAGCTCCATGGCTTGGGGAGCGTCTCTTTCGGCACCTCCTGGATACAACGATACATCTCTGACTTCCACGGTCTGAGTTAGCTTTGGCGATTGCTGTATAAAGGGATCATGCGGTGTGTGTTCTGCTGCTGCGTTCCTTCTGTCAGCATGTTCGTGATGTTCATGTGGCTGCACACCGTGGTCTTTACCAGCATTGCTGTGCAGTGCTGTTTGTCCTCCAGGCGAATGTCCCATGACCTATCCATTCCATTCTACTCTTGATGAGCATTTTGTTAAGAAAAGCATTTAGTGACCCGTCCGTTCAGATTACAGAGGCGCCCATCTTCCGTTATAGTCATCTGTCGCTGGTTTTAGATGTTTTTCCAGTTCTAGGATTCCCGTCTGACCCTCTATGCGTACTTCAAACACCCCATGAAAAAAGTTTTTCTTCATTCACGTCACCTGTTCTCTGTGATTACTTTGGAACGCCCCAATCACAGTTATTTTAAAGTTCTTGGCTACTAGCTCAAATATACATGCTACTTAATAAGATGCGTTGGTTTTAGGTCATATTATCTTACACTTGTGTCCATCCTTTGTGACCGGCTAAAAGAGATAGTATATAAAAGTGATGGCAACTGTGCATTTTAGAAAATTGTTACATTCCCCAAGAGAGGGCTTTCTATTTCCTTGGCAAAACAGCAACATTAGGCCACTGACCTCCATAATTATTTCATTAAAGCTTTCAGCCAGTAGGTTTAATCTAATAAATAATTGCATGTTTAGGGCCGAGGGCTCCGTTTTTTGTCCCTGGAACCTCACAGGATTGCCCACTTCCATCATGATCTTTGCTTTCTGCAAATGTAACTAGGGAAACGGGGCAAATCAGCAATTATATCCCTGAGGTCCCACTGTTTGAAAACAAAAGGGAATTGTATCTACTTGTCCTCATTGCTTTGACATCTCTCTGATGCCTGTATCAGTTTGGAACTTAGTGCAACTCTGTTATTCAAGGTGTGTGTTCCTGCTGATGGCTCCCTTCCCTCAGGATGCTTGTGATGCTATATGGGCGCATACCGTGCTCTTTACTGTGTCTGTGTTATTGCCATAAAATATTGCCCCTAATCAGACATGCCCTCATGAGTGTTCAGTTGAAAACCTGAATGGCTTTAAGAATCTGTAATGTCATAGATTTGGCCTGTGACTGGCTCTTACATTTCATTAAAGTGTACGGTCACCAGGATTGTTCTAATAGATGCGTGCAGATCAGCAGGAACTACAGAACATCTGTACATGTGACCACATGAGGAGCATCTGTGCATGTGACCACACATGGCCAATGACTTTAAGCTAAGCACTTAAAGTTTATTTTTTATTACTTCATGTGCATGAGTATACTGCTTGCATGTGTACTCCTGTGTATCATGCGTGCAGCGCCTACAGAGGCCAGATGAGGGTGTCAGATCCTCTGGAACTGGAGTCACAGATGGTTGAGAGCTGCCATCTGGGTGCTGAGAATCAAACTCAGGTCCTCTGGAAGAGGGGCCAGTGCTCCAGCCACTGATCCACCTCCTCAGCCCCACTCTAAATGATTTTGAAGGCACATTATTAATTTTTAAGAAGCAGGATCACTTTATTTTTCAGATTCCTGTGGGTTCTGCAGCAATCAATGGACTTTAACATCCGAGTAACCTGTGTATGAGGAAGCAGCGTTTCCATCTCTTAACAGCAACTAATTTCTGAGAGACTCGATTCCCTAGAAAGACAAGTTTTGAAGAGAAAAGTAAATTGTTCACAGTTCAGGAAAAGTTATACATGTGCCTTTATAGTGTTACCTTGTTCATAGGTTCCTATTTCTGTCTTTCCACATGTGCAAAGGGTAATCTCAGAAGGAAACATGTGCAGCATCTTCACATGTTTATGTAGTTAATTGTTAATATTTACTTCCCTCCATTTCCTGCTTTGTCCCCTTTCTGCTCTCAATTCATACGCACATGGAGTTCAGTCTAGATTTCACAGGAAAGAAACAATATTTTCCATCTTTGTGCACACTATCTTTTTCTATTCCTCTTCCATTTAGATGCCTTGTTCTCTGTTCATAGCCCCCCTTATCACATGATTTGTGTGTGTGCGTGTGTGTGTGTGAAGATATAAGTTGTGCATATGAGAGGAAATATATGCCTTCTCAGCCCCACTCATTTTGTTTAACATGATGATTTCCAGTCATGTTCATCGTCCTGCGAATGTCATAATTTTATTATGTTTTAATTACTGAATTAAACTGCATCATGTATATATACCACACTTTCAGAAATAAATTCTGAAATTTTGCATATCAAAGATTTAAAAAAGACATAATTATCACTAGAGAGTTAAAATGACACGTGTGGTGCTCTAAGGAAATCACAAAGAAATCCTATGCACATCTTATCCTGGTGGGGCAGCGGGGCTCCTCCCCTCCCTGAGGGACTGTGGTCAGGTAAGCGGTGCTGGGGAGGAAGACGACATTGTCCTTAGTGATGCAGTCACAGAGAAGCCGCCCTTGTCCCCAATTCAAGAAACTGGATGGTGTGGGTCACATGTGGCGAGGACATGAAAGCTGAGGGGCTTGGTAGGGAGGAAGCGTGTCAGGAGGGGAGGGGGACAAGTGGACGAGCGTTCATCATAGAGCGTCAGACTGTGACGCAGAGAAGATTATGAGAAAGAAATTTCTTACCTCAGCCAAATCAGCCCTCCTACAAAGTAAAAGGTAGTCATGGTACCCATGATCACCCTGTACACGTGCTCCCTATACATGATCACCCTGTACATGTGCCACCCATGATCACCCTGTACATGTGCTTCCCATGATCACCCTGTACATGTGCTTCCCGTGATCACCCTGTACATGTGCTTCCCATGATCATCCTGTACATGTGCTTCCCATGATCACCCTGTACACGTGCTGCTCATGATCACCCTGTACACGTGCTGCCCATGTTCACCCTGTACATATGCTTCCCATGATCACCCTGTACACGTGCTGCCCATGATCACCCTGTACACGTGCTGCCCATGATCACCCTGTACATGTGCTGCCCATGATCACCCTGTACACATGCTGCCTATGACTGCCCTAAACACATGCCTGCTTTCAGCTAATGAGCTATTATTACTTGTAAGACACTCCATTCCTTTAAGTACGATTGAGAATAAAAATAATGCTAATTAAATATTTATATTTTCTTATTTGAAGAATGTATACTTTAATAGAGAATCTCATATTATTCTTTTGAACATTTAATTTATCTCTGATATGTATTTAAATTACAGTATATTAATTTAATAAACTAGATGGGTTTCCTAAAGCTTTATTGTCTAAGTATGGAGTCAGCTTGGACTCAGCCATCACTGTCTGTGTTTCCCACACACTATCAGCCACTGCGTTTCTCATAGAGTCCCCAGCTTTTCTTCCAAGGTGCTGTTATTCCATCTGCACATTTTGCTGATATCTTTAGACGTTTGTCTGACAACAGCTAGAGTGTCTCCTGTCCTTTCTTCACATGGCCTGGTAATGACACGCAGACCAAAGCAGCCTAGGGTTACAGCTGTTCTTTCTCTCCACTCAGCAGCTGAGCCAGGGCGGCACGGATGGAAGTAATGACTGACTGTGTCAGGGCTGCACTCAGGCTGTCAGTGGCCTAAGACCCTTCTGTGCACGACACGTTTTGCTGGTCATCCAATGCGTTAGACTTGGGATTGTATTAGGGCACTTTACATCTGGCTTTTTAAAAATGGATGACCTGTTCTTTATTTCCGGCCACAGGTAACATGTATCTTTTTGCAGACAGAAGTAGAGAGAACACTGGTTCAGCGCACGATTTGAAGTTGATCCTTGGCACTCAGGAGTGTGGGAGATAATCGTAGAGTGGTTAGGAACAGGGGTGAGGAGGCTCTGAAAGAGGGTGACATGCGCATTTCTCGTTTGCACTAATTTCTCAGCGAGCGTGCTCTAGCCTCTCATGACTGCTGTTACACCGAAGATATAGAAGCTCGTGTGAGCGTTCCTCCTCCCGTCCTCTGTATGGTCCTTCCTCACAATGTGTGCTGCTGTTAATATCAACGTCTTACTTCCTTTTCCATTTTCTTACTTCTCATATTCCTCTCTCTCATCTTTCTCCTTCCTTTCTTTCTTTCTTTCTTTCTTTCTTTCTTTCTTTCTTTCTTTCTTTCTCTTTCTTTATTCAATAACTTTCAGTTTTGCCCAGGGTACATTCAAATGCTTAAACTTGAACAGTCCTCCCACCTCAGCCTTTCAAATAACGGAGGCCATGAGCACATGATCACCCCTGGGTCAACTGACACTTTTATTTTGTGGTATCTTTTTGTTTACTTGAATAATCTAAATGTCATATTTTCTTATACTCCAATTGATTGATTGAACAAATTAAAATCATTTTGTTTTAAATGGCTTATAATCTCCAGACCTTTCACTGTGGTTGGAAGATCTCTTGGTTGCTGTAAAAATGAAGGTTAAGCTTACAAAGGAGCATAGGGTTAGCGGGTTAAGTAATGCTGGGCTCAGAATCCAGATACATTTCAGAGTTTGACTGAGAAACTGGGTAGAGTAACTGTGGTCCTGCAATCGCTGCTGTCTGCCGCTCCCCAGCTTTCCAACTTTTTATTAGACTTGACTCGTCTAGTTACAAAGATAGAAACGCAGTTCAGACTGGCTTACACAGGGAGGGAAGTTATTAGCTCAAAAGCTGCAGAGCACCGGGCGGGCGATGGGTCACCTGTGGCTGCACCTAGGGGCTCCTCATCGCCAATACCTGAGTCTGCCTTCCCCTGGGGTCTTCTGCCTC
>OU015743.1:4230301-4243219 GCA_907169655.1 Acomys percivali | reverse complement strand
CACACACACACACACACACACACACACACACACACACACACACACACCTGTCCCGCTTTTAAAAATGGAAACCACTATTTAGAATGTTTTCTAATTAAAAGCCCACTGGATCCCCTTGGGTATTGGAGACGGCGCCTGGGTCTGGGCCCCTCCCATGCTCACTGCTTAACTCAGCCTGCTCATCGTTTGTATTTTCTTTCTTTTGAGAATGTGCTTTATAATTGTACATAATTTCTTAATGACTTTAAACAGCTCTTTATATCTTTAAAACAGACCAAGAACAGTAGTGGCTAATGTGCTGTTTTGGACCCCTTGGGAACAGGCCATTTGTCAGGGTCAATCAGAATAATCTGTATTAGTTAGGTACTGTGCCAAGAGTATCAGGTTAAGTTTCTATCAAAAGAAATGTTATGTTCTGTTGACTAGAACAAGTTTGAGAATTGGCTTTCTAAATGGGTATGTAGATTTTTTTTTTTCTGTAAGTCTGTCTGTAAGTCTGGGGAGTAGCCATCAAACCACTCCCTATGTGTTGTCCTTCCTCTATATTTGATGAAATTTTATATTTACCCATTTACTCCTTGGAACAAAATATATGGCTTATTTGGTACCTTTTATATCTATGCTCTATGATTTTTAAGTTTAAATGGAATTCAATTATTGTCAAAATTTTACTTTGAAACGCCTTGGTCCCCGACGCATAATAAAAATTTAGACTTCTAAGTTTTGCACAAATCAGGGCTGCTGAGACAATTATTAGGGATTAGCAAGGCAGATCGCCTTGTTGATGAGGGGAGATGTCAGTGGCAGATGATTTCTGTTTGACAAGGTGCGGGTGTTATTCACAGAGAAGACAAGGCAGCCTTGCCAACGCTCGTGTCTGGTGCAGCAGTAATCTGCTAGAGGCACTCTGCCGAAGCTGCTCATTTGCATAGATGCCCACAATATTACCTGGAGCTAGGCATGGTGAATTCTGTTTACATCTTTAGCAAATGAATAAAATGATGCTGAATTTACTAGTTATGTGCGTGTCTTGATAGCATACTGTGAAAAGGGAGTTGAGTTTGAATATGATACTTACTTTAGCCGTGCAGCGCTCTAGAAGGAGTAATGTTTCAATCCTCGGCTGGAATCCATTGGAGTAAGGGCTGTGAGGCTCTGATATAATTCAGGGAGACGTGTACTCAGTTAAAGCTAACACGTACTGAGGGTCTGCTGGAAGCCAGGTATAATTTGGGTGATGGAAAATAAGGACAGCCATATTACTGTCCATGCTATCAGGTTTCCTTGTAGCCTCACAAAGAAGGAAAAATGAGGGAAAAAATGTACCCCAAACTATTAAGTGCTGTGTCAAAGGCATACACAGTAACTATAAAGTGTGAGTGAAGGATGCAAGATGCATTTGAAACGGGAAGTAATCAAAGAAGGCTTTTCTGAAGAGCCTGGAGTCTGCAGAGTTGGTTTATGAAAGATGAGTACATAGTGGTAGAAGCAAAGGGGCATGAGCAGAGAGGAAGGAGGGAGGAAGGCATTCGGAGGATGAGGGGCAGCAGAAGGCGGGACCAACTGAGCTGGAAATCATTACATTGAGTTAACATGAAATTAAAGCAAGAAGATATATTCACTACTCTAAAGACAGCCAAACCTGGGAACGGAACTAAGGGATGAAGCAGCAATGTGTCCCAATCCGTGGCTCAGGCAACGTCATAACTGCCGTTGGCCCCAAGCATGTCACTATTCGAAAGGATGAATTTTCTTCTGGGTAGGTCTAGTGCAGGGGCCGCTAGTCCGTGTGTGCTGCATCTCAGCCTCAGCCCTCGGGCCTGCTGCTATCTGCCTGTGTGCAGCGTGATCGTTGTGAGGACAGATTTGCAAGGAAGAGATGTGAGAGCTCTTGAGGGGGGAAGTGATGAGCTTGGGTGTATGCAAAGTTTACCGGAGACAGCTAAATCTGTCTTAGGACTGGCAATTTCCTAAATACTGTATGTTAACTCTTAAATATCAGTGAGTGGATTTTAGAATGGTGCCTTCTGTGGTACACACACACACACACACACACACACACACACACACGCGCGCGCGCGCGCGCGCGCGCGCGTGTGTACATATATATGTATATATACACACACATACATACACACATACACACATACATACGTACATACATACATATATATGAATGACTGGTGCTTGCTTCTCAGACAGTTGCCCTCCTAGATAAGAATCTCATTTCAAATAATTAAAAAAAATGTTGACTGCTTTATGCTGGCATGCTGAAGAACTATCCTGATGATTGATTGGTAATACAATGATCTTGACTCCTCTGTGGTAGAGTGCAGCGCTGTGTCTGGTATCACTCTGACAGGCTGCCGGGCACAGTCCGCCCCTCTGAGTACAGAAGCACAGAGAGACAGCAGTGAGTCATCACTGGTCATCCTAGCAAGCAGGCAGGCAGGCAGGCAAGCAGAAGAGTTTATCATAGATAAGGCCAAACACAACTATGTCTATTTTTATATCTATATAATTATATACCTAAATTCTAGGTAGGAAATGAAATCTATTACTCTCTCTATTATTTCGTTGTTGTGTTACAAGCTTTAAAACCAATAGGATAATTTTGTCAGCAGCAAATTATAGCAAATATAATTGTAAGTATTTGCATTAGTTCTATAATAAAATACCCGAAGCTGGACACATTGTTGTTTTGTTTGGTTTGGTTGTTTGGTTTTTGGAGACAGAGTTTCTCTGTGTAGCTTTTGGCTGTCCTGGAGTCGCTTTGTAGTTCAGGTTGGCATCAAACTCAGAGTGATCCACCTGCCTCTGCTTCCCTGAGAGCTGGAATGAAAGGCATGCGCCACCACACACAGCTTTGGACACAGTTTTTAAAAGGCTTATTTAGTTCACAGCTCTGGGGTTTGAGGGCATGGTCTGCCATTTGCTTGTCTCTGATGGAGCTCTGAGGACAGGCAGCAGCACAGCGTTGGGATAATTTAAGGAACCAGAGGCCTCGAAGCAGAACAAAAAGGCAGAGTGGCCAGGCTTGCCTTTTCATCAACTTTCTAGAACTGTGCAAATCCTTCTCAAGGCCACTAGCTCAAGTGAACCTGTTAAGCTGTGCTTTTAAGGGTTCTCTATACGGGACTCTTGTGGGACAACCTCAAACTATTCAGACCACAGCAGCAGGCATTTTCTTTGCTCCTGTAATTGTGAGAAGGGAGAGTTATCTCAGTGTTTAATGTGTTTTGCAGAAGACGCTGCCTAGGAGAGCTGAAGTGGCGATGAGACAGCCCAACCGGAAGAGGAAGCTCAGCATGGAGTCCAAAGAGCACAAGGATCAGGACCAGGACTTGGTAAGATGTCAGCCTCTGGAGCTGTCCTGCCAGCTGCGCGTCACCGCCGAAATGGTGGACTGGTCCCATTGCTGTGACCACACCTGAGGGTTGTCTCTAGCCACTCACAACTACTTGCCTATGGTTGAATGTTAAGTCTGTTATTCTACAGTCTAAGTGTTCTTAAAGTCTTGTATGTTTTATTTTATTTTAAAATATGACTACAATGGTTCTTTTTCTTTTTTAAAAATATATATTTATATTATTACACATATATACAATAAACTACCTACAGCAAGAAGAACTATGTATCAATCAGGAATTATATCAATGTTATATTCATAGTGTTTTGGCTATTTTTATCTGGCAACCTTGGAGAAAACATCTTTCCCATCTTGGTGAGTCTAAAATTGTGAATGCAAATCAATATCTATCATATCTCATCTCTTATCAACTTAAAACATCTATCTAGACCTAAAAACAGCTTAAACCCTAGAAAACTAAGCTTAATTGTAAAACTAAACTATCTGGTCTTCAACCCCATCAGAGACTTGCGAAGGAATAAAACTTAAATACCTCAGTGAACCAGAAGTGCAGGTTAGCAGCTTCCAAAATGAAAAATGACAGAGACAGTTTGCTGCCTGAACAGTCACTCAAAACTCTCTATAATGTTGGAGCATCATCTTCAGCCTTCTGGTACAACGTATCTGACAGACATATTTGTGAGGCATGAACTATTGAGGACTTGCTTACCCTGTCTTGGCAGAGTTTGGTAAAAATGAGGACATTTTTGCCCAGTGACTCATTTGCCACATTTGAAGTCATCTCTATAAGGAGGTTCTTTGATGCTCATCATCTTCTTTGAGGTAGGCTGGGTGTTACCAGGAGTTAATCTGTCTCATTGTCAGTGAATCTTTAAAGTAATAAAAATATATCTTTAAATGCCATCTTCTATATGTCTCTGAGGTTTTTGAAGACCTTATCTAACTATTTTATGTTATCTATCTACAGAATCATATCAATCTGTTAAACCTGGGATGTATATTCTTGTGATAAAAATAGACTAGTAATTGACATGATGGTGATTTGCTCAACTAAAATTAACTTGTATTACTTAATTATCCCAAACAGCCTGCAATAGCACTTTCAAAGTCTGGTATTTTTAAAAGGAAATCTTACTTTTTTTTTTTTTTTGCTTTGCTTTTTAACTGATACACTGAAATATAAATTTTATAAATTATATCATATTGTTTTAACATTGTTTAGTGTCTAGGTCAGGTTAAGTGTATTTGTGTATGCAAACATTTGTTTTTATGTGCAAAACAGTCATGTTAATGTTAGTATGTGTGCCTGTGTGGCAGTTAGAGGACAACTTTAGGTGTTGTTCCTTACACACTCCCTATATTTTGTTTGAGACAGTGTCTTAGTCAGTGTTCTATTGTTGTGAAGAGACACCTTGACCATGGCAATTCTTATAAAGGAAAGACTTTAGCTGGGGCTGGCTCACAGTTCAGATGTTTAGTCCATTATCCTCATGGCAGGAAGCATGGCAGCACACAGGCAGACACGGTGAGGGAGAAAGAGATGAGAGTTCTACATCTGGATCCCTAAGCAGTAGGCGATAGGCAGAGAGAGGGAGAGGGAGTGAGGAGGAAAGGGGGAGGGGAAGAGAGGGAGAGTCAGAGAGGAGAAACAGAGAGAGACAGAGAGAGACAGAGACAGAGAGAGAAAGAGAGAGACAGAGAGACAGAGACAGAGAAAGAGAGAGAGACAGAGAGAAAGAGAGAGAAAGAGAGAGACAGAGAGAGACAGAGACAGAGAGAGAGACAGAGAGAGACAGAGAGAGACAGAGAGAGAGACAGAGAGAGAGACAGAGAGAGAGACAGAGAGAGAGACAGAGACAGAGAGAGACAGAGACACAGAGAGAGACTGGTTCTAATGAGCATTTGAAACCCCAGAGCCCACCTCCAGTGACACATTCCCTCTAACAAGGCCAAACTTCCTAACCCTTGTCAAGTAGAGCCACTCCCCCAATGACCAAGCATTCAACTCTGTGAGCCTACCGGGGCCATTCTTATTCAGACCACTAGAGAGAGAGTCTCCCATTGGTCTGTGACTTCACCAGGTAGGGTTAGCCAGCTGGCCATTGAGCTTCAGGGATCTACCCTGTTCACCTCCCTCCTCAATGCCACTGGAACTGGACAACTTTGCAGCACACACACACAGCCTTTTGTGTGGGTTTTTGGAATCTGAACTTAGGGCCTCATGCTTAAGGCTGGCAACTTGCCAGCTGAACCAGCCTCCCTTGTCCTGTCAATGGTTCTGTTGGGGTTAAACATTCAATCTCCTTTTCTACAATCTTCAGAGCATCCACTTCCTTTCCCACAGGCACCCTTGAGAAACTGTAAAATTATGAAATACAAGATGCTTGCTTGCTTGTCCAGCGTTGCCCAGTTCTTGTTAATGCTAACTTCAAAAGTTCCACCCTAGTTCCCAGAATAGTTACATCTAAGTTTCCATATATCAAATGTCCCCATACGGCTTTCAGTAACTGCTCTGGAGACCCACACCCAAGCCCCCACAAAGAGACTCCCAATGCCAGATGTCCTAATGTCCATATGGTCTCACTTGATAAGAAACCCCACGTGCTTTGTGGTTTTAGCCTTTAAAGCTAGCCTGTAACAGCTACTCGGGGTCCTTCACCTCCTGAGTGCCGAGGGACCCTGACACATCAACAATTGGGACTTCTGATGTGTCAGTAACAAATTTCACATATACCTCCAGCCTGTGTGACTTGAGTGGTCTCTCGCTGCGACCCCCTCCCTGAATTGGACTCTAGGGTCCAACACCCTCTGTGTACTTCTGCCCCTGAGTCTGCTCCTAAGCATCCAACTGTTACTTAAAACATGGACATCAGCTGTCCCAGCCTCTCTTCTTCCTTCTGTTCTTCCCCGGCTCTTGTAACCACGATTCTAATCTCAGCTTCTTTGAGGACAGGCTCTTATATGTTGTACAAGAATTGCCACACAAACCACTCAAGCACGCATCTCAGTGAGATGTTGATGGTTTGTTTGAATGCCTTTTCCAAGTTGATGGACCAGGGCCACAGCGCAGACTCGGGAACCTAACTGTGACATCCACTTGTTTTTCAGAGTCAGTTTATAAAGGCAAAACCCACAATTAGCTCATACATGGGGGTGGATGGTGGAACAGGGTGGTCTGCTCTGAATCAAGTTATTTTGTTAAGAAGCAATTCTAATTGATGTTTACTTTGATTAGTGAGGGAGGTAAGTGAGACAGTCTAAAGTGTAACCAAGTGCGTAGATAAAAGGAATGCAGCCAGAGGGTAGCCATGTGTGTAAATAACAAAGTATGAATTATGACACCGTTAAGTCATTAAGTGTAGGTTAACTTGACCCTCTGGCATGGAATATTAGCATCAGCTATAAATAACTGCTTCTAGGAAGCAGAGTTAAATAGTTAAAAATTTTTGAACTTATAAACAAAATGGAAGATGAATACAGACATGGCTACAGGGGCCGGGCGTGGTGGCGCACGCCTTTAATCCCAGCACTCGGGAGGCAGAGGCAGGCGGATTGCTGTGAGTTCGAGGCCAGCCTGGTCTACAAAGCGAGTCCAGAGAGACCCTGTCTCGGAAAACCAAAAACAACAACAACAACAACAAAACAGACATGGCTACAGCTATATCCCAGAGCAGGCCTCAACAGTATCGAGTCCACATGAAAATAAGGCTCCGGGGTACTTGTCTTTTTTGTTCCTGACTTATTTAATGTAGCACAATACAACAGGTCAATGCTATATGCGGAAAGAAAACAATATTTGTTACAAAGATACAGGCAAATTGGACATTATCAAAAAACAAAAAAAACCAAAAAACAAAACAATGGTGATTATGAACTCCCGAGATTTCCTTAGTGGTCTCCAGAGAAGACAACTAACAGTGTGTCTGTCCATCCATGCACCTATCTGTCTCTATCTCCAAACCCACATAGAGAATTGTTTTAAGGATTTGGCTCATGATGTCAGAAATCTGTAGGGCAGGCTGGAGGCTCAGGGAGGAGGTGATAGTAGAGGCCTGAGTCCTGGGTCTGCGGGGGGCGGGGGGGTCGGACTTCTTCTTTCTCAGGGGTCTCTATTTTCTCTGGGCCCTGTTCTTTTAAGTGAACCCTACCCAGCTCATTGGTCTTGTTGGACTCTCACGCCCAACTCAGGAAGGGGGTCGCCGCGAGAGACCACGCGAGTCACACAGGCTGGAGGTATATGTGAAATTTATTACTGACACATCAGAAGTCCCAATTGTTGATGTGTCAGGGTCCCTCAGCACTCAGGAGGTGAAGGACCCCGAGGAGCTGTTACAGGCTAGCTTTAAAGGCTAAAACCACAAAGCACGTGGGTTTTTTTTTTATCAAGTGAGACCATATGGACATTTAGGGCATCTGGCATTGGGAGTCTCTTTGTGGGGGCTTGGGTGTGGGTCTCTAGAGCAGTTACTGAAAGCCGTATGGGCCCTCTGATATAGGGAGCTCGCATGTAGCTATTCCGGGAACTAGGGTGGAGCTCTGAGGCTAGCAGGAACGAGAACTGGGAGAAGCCTCTGGGTGGGCAGGGCAAGCAAGCGTCTTACATTTTATAATTTTACAATTTCTCATTCCCTCCTCTTTTTGTATCTGGCCTCAATCTTGAGGCTCTAGTTCAAGGGCTTGGTACTGTTGGGTCAGGATTAAGGCCTGAGTGACATTAAGTCGATCTCTTATAAATGTCATTAGGCGGTTTAAGAGACAAGGGCCGAAGGTGAGTATGAGCAGGAGCAGGAGCAGGGGTCCAATGATAGACGATATCAGGGTGGAGTACCAAGGGGGCTGACTGTACCATGTTTCAAACCATCCCTGGTGGGCCTCCCATTCCTGTTGCTGCCTGTCAAGGCGCTCTCGGAGCTTGGTCATGGAATCTCTAACCATCCCAGAATGATCCACATAGAAACAACACTATTCTTTTAAAGCTGCACATAAACCTCCTCCTTTGAGAAACACCAGTTCTAGCCCTCTTCTATTTTGTAGGACCACCTCAGATAGTGACGTAAGGGACTCTTCTAACTTGGTGATGGACCGCTCTATGGCACGGAGGTCCTCATCTATAGCTGTTCTAAGCATGTTAAATTGTTGGGTCCCTTGTATTAAGGCTGCTGTCCCCGTCCCCACCCCTGCTGCAACCCCCAAGCTTAACATGACTCTCTCCGAAAGCGGGAGGGGCGTGTGTCCTCGTAGCTGGCCTCGAAAGCCTGGGCAGTCTGATAGTAAATTCTAGGGACAAGTTGGACTAGCACACAATAGTGAGTTGCAGCAAATATGGCAGTGGAGACACAAGGGGTGAGTCCAGTGTTGCAGGCCCACCACAGGTTAGAGGGAGGAGTAAGGAGTGGTTACTGGTGGTGGTAGTTATGGAGAAGGTATGGTTACAGAGGTGTTGGTGGCTAAGAGGAACAGTGCCTAGGCAGGTCCCCTGACCTGAAACTTCTGTCAAGGTGAGCTTTTTGTGCTGACCCCAGTCACAGGAGGAATGATTACTTGTGTTAGAGAAAGTGGCTGAGGCAGCGATTCCCTCATAATAAGGTGGGCTTGGGGTGATGCAGAGCCAACAGGACTGGGTTGCTTGGGGGTTAGTGGTGTTGAGGGCTTGGAAAGCCCCCTTAACCAGATTAAAGAGCCGGTCTCCAGTCTTGGGTAAGGGTGGCTCTGTGTTTGGGGTAGTGGGTGAAGGAGTTGAGGCAATAGTCGGGAGTCTGGGGCGTGGGGGTTGTACCCCGGTGTCAGCAAGGACGGGGTTGGGGCCTATAGATATTTTTAGGGGTTTTCTATTTTTAATCTAATGGAAAAAGTAAGTCCTGGGTCGGTGCCTTCTACATAAAATCTTAAGCCCCACTGTCTCCCAGTTACCCAATCTGAATATTTTTTTTCCTTCTTTTGTGAATTTCATAATATGGGATTGCATTGGCTATTGTGATTGCAAGTAGCCTGGGAGCTAGAAAGGTACCGTCCCCACTGAGGGCATTTAGTAGTGCCAGAGTGGTTGTGGGATACAGTTATTAAATCCCACGAAGAGGAGGGCTTCCAATAGACGGAGCCTGACGTTTCACACCCCCAGGCAGCACAATAAGAGCTTTGCAGCCTTCCACATCGGTGGGCTTCTGACCTTGACCTACCATCTCGAGGACAAACATAAAAAGGAGCCAGACATAACTGGCATCTTGACCAGGGTCTGGCACAACCTAAGGCTGCTGTTCTTTGGTAATGGGTGGTTTCAGAAAGAATGGGTAACTCTTTATAACTTCTCTCTGGGATATCCCAAGTATCTAAGCCAGCAATTAAGAGGCACAAGTCTAGGGTTAGATCAGGCCACTAGGTATTAGGGGGGGCTTCTCGGGATATTGACCAGACCACATCCCCCAATTGGGATCGGACCTGCCAAGTGAGTTTCATGGGCTAATGGGGACTGAGGTAGGCCACTGTCCATAGGGCCAACATGAGGAAGAGCATAGTTAAAGACCAGATCTGGTGAGTCTTATCTTTAGAGGATCTTCGGAGCGGTGTAGGCGCCATTGGGAGCGTTGCTCAGAGTCTGGAGGAGGAGGAGCGGCCTTGGAGTGGGAGGCATGTATCCAGGCTGCAATTCTGTCTACTTTGAGAGCAGTGGGTGTGGTCAGAAGGACTGTATAGGGTCCCTTCCACTGAGGCTCGAGTCCTTGGGACCGGTGTCGTCGAATGTAGACTGAGTCACCGACGTGGAAAGGGTGTCCTGTCTGGTTGTGGCCAGGCTTGTAGATCTCAGCAAGAGGGGCCCAAACTTGAGCCTGTACCGCTTGTAGCCCTTTTAAGCGAGCCTGCAAATCAGTTTTGGAAGCAGAGGGCTGGTAAGAATTGAGCATAGTAGACAGAGGAGGTGGTCCTCCATATAAAATCTCATATGGAGTCAGGTTAAAATGAGAAGGGGTGTTTCTGGCCCTAAACAGGGCCAGAGGTAGGAGGTGTCTCCAGTCTTTTAAGCCAGTCTCTATGGTCAATTTAGTTAAGGCCTCTTTTAGAGTTTTATTCATCCTTTCTACCTGTCCTGAACTTTGGGGTCTATAAGCACAATGTAATTTCCAATCAGTCCCCAGGATCTTGGCCAATCCCTGATTTACCTGGGAGACGAAGGCTGGCCCATTATCTGACCCAATTACCTTAGGGAGTCCAAACCAAAGAAAGATGTCTTCCAGAATGGCCTTGGTTACTGTTTGTGCTGTTTCCCGTCGGGTTGGGAAAGCTTCTACCCATCCTGAAAAAGTGTCTATGAAGACTAATAAATATCGATAACCCGCAGCTGGGGGTTTTACCTCAGTGAAGTCTACTTCCCAGTAGGTTCCTGGTCTGTCCCCCACGGACCCTGGTTCCTTCTGGGGCTTGGCTTTTGTCAGCGTTGACTTGATGGCAGGCTTGGCAATTAGCTACAGTTTTGTTAATCAGGGCATTGGCTCCAGGGATGATGAACTCTGTTTTGTCCAGGATCTGTTGAAGCTTTTTTGATCCTAGGTGGGTCCAGGCGTGTATCTGTTGGATCATGGCAGTTGCCTCTTTGGCTGGTAGACTGCAGGAGTGTCACCTCGGGGTTCTGGGTGCGGAAGTCAGTCAAATCCTGGTGCAGGGCCTCATCAAACAGGGTTGGAGAATTCTTGAAACCTTGGGGGAGGCGCGTCCAGGTCACCTGTCCTGTGCCAAGGTCAACAGTCTGTTTATTAGTCCATCGGTGTAACTTGTCCCCAGTTGCTCCTTAGACCCAGGAAGTTTTTGATGACATTGGTCCAGCCGGCTGGGTCAGGACTGAGTGATGGGCACCGGTGTCTACCAAGAAGGTGGTATGTTGCCCCCCGACTGTAAGAGTTAGCCTGGGCTCGGCGGGGGGGGGGGGGGAGGCTTCGGAGCCCTGACACCTTCAGTCACTATTTTCACCTAGGGCCAAGACTGGAACCTTTTTCTGATCTCTGGGTCTCTTAGGGCAGTCTTGGATCCAATGGCCTCTCTCCTTACAATAAGCACATTGGTCCTTTTCTACCTTGGGCCGCCTCCGATCTCCCCCCTCTCTATCCTGTCCCTTGGACCTAGAATTATCAGCCACTACTGTGGCTAAGATCCGAGTTAATTCTTTGCCTCTGCGTCTTTCTCGACAGTACTCTCGTTCTTCTTGCTCCCTTGCCATCCTAGCCTCCTTCTCCTCCTGCGTTTCTCTCCTATTATATACTCTCTCTGCCTCCCTCACAAGGTCCTGGGTGCTGAAAGACTGAATGTTGTCCAGTCTCTGTAACTTCCTTTTAATATCAGGAGCTGCTTGATCTATGAAGGACATGACTACTGTTGCCTTGTGTTCAGCTGCCATGGGGTCAAATGGGGTATACATTCAGAACCCCTCTATTAATCTCTCCAAAAAATGCTTCAGGGCTCTCATCCTTACCCTGAATTATGGTTCTTACCTTGGCCAAATTGGTTGGGCGTCTGCCCGCCACTTTGAGGCCTGCCAGCAGAGTCTGGCGGTAGACACGGAGACTCTCCCTACCTGCTGGGGTTTCATAGTCCCAGTCTGGACGGGTGAGGGGGAACCCTGCGTCAATCTCATTGGGCAGGAGTGTGGGTGTGCCCCCGGGGCCAGGAACATTTTTTCTGGCTTCTAGGAGGACCCGCTGTCATCAGTTGTCAGGAACACCCGCAGCAGCTGCTGGCAATCATCCCAGGTGGGTTGGTGTGTCAGCAGAATGGATTCTATCAGAGATGTCAGTGCCTGAGGGTCTTGGGAGAAAGGAGGGTTATGGTTTTTTCAGTTATAAAGGTCTGAGGCTGAAAAAGGCCAGTAAGTAATTTCTCCGTTGGTTGTACGGAGAGGAAAGAGGGAAGATTGCCATTGGTCTTCAGTGGGACCCCGGTGGAGGCGGAGGCGGAGGCGGGGAGGAGAAGGAGCAGGTGCGGCGGTAAGGGAGGGGGGGGGGGGGGGGGGAAGAAGGAGTTGCTGTGGGTGAGACCCTGGAGGGGGTGGATACGGAGGAGGTAGAAGGTAGAGATGAAGTTGGTGGGGTTAAAGGTCGGGGGTACGGAGGAGGGGGTTCCCGGAGGAGAAGGTCCTGGGTTGGATCCGAGGGAAGAGCTGGTTTCTGGAGCTGCCTAGAAATCGAATCGCGGGAAGTTGAAGTCTGGTCCGGGATTTCGGCAGCTGATGAGGTCACCGGCAGGAGGGTGGAGTCAGGTTTCGGCCGGGGCTTGAGCCTCAGGAATGGGCGAATTCAGGGGGGAGGGTTTGAAACCAAGCTTTCCCACATTAAGATATAGGGTACCTGATCAGGGTGGCCACGTGACCCTGGACTAAAGACAATGGACTTTACCCTTGTGATAGTCAGGGAGTCAAAGGTTCCTTCGGGCGGCCAGCCTACATTGAAGGCGGGCCACTCTGAAGAGCAAAAAGTCTGCCAGCGTCCCTTGCTGACGCTTAAAGAGAGGTTGTGTGCGCTGGCACATATATCTTTGAAATGGTCAAGCGTTAGGGTCAAGGGGGT
>OU015743.1:4207940-4229901 GCA_907169655.1 Acomys percivali | reverse complement strand
TGGCTGAGGTGGAGGAGAAGCACATGGCCAGTGTGGATGGAGGATTTGGCCCAGATGAAGAACATTAGCAAGTATATGGGATTATGGATGGGAGGTACCTTGATAGAAATTATTAGAAGCACATGGCATACCTGTCCCACTATGGGAAGTAGTTTAAGGGATTAATATCTGCCCTGCCCCAGGTTAACTAGGCTATTTTAAAATATAACAGGTGTTTTTGTCTTGCTTGATTGCTAGCTGGCTAGAAAATACTGCTGTAATAATAATTATATGTCTAATAATGTAAATTAACTGCAGCAGTTGTGTCCATGGACAAACTTTGTGACAACTGTCATAGATGTTTACAGGGGAAGACGTTTGATGGCTTCCCCATCACAGGACTCTACAGAGTACCTTCCAGGCCTATGGACCTAGACAACAGGACAGTCTCTGCTCATTACTAAATTAATATCTTGATGTTCTGTGACCAAACTGTGTGATGTCTTCAGGAATAGGGTATTTCCATCCGTTCTGGGGTAACCAGGGGCAGTGGCATGAGCCTGTATTTTTTTGAGGGGGAAGGTGGGAAACTCCTGATAAAAAATTAGAGCAGTTTATCTCATACCTGGCACTGGGTCTGCCTGTCTTTTTCTTTCTTTCTTTCTTTCTTTCTTTCTTTCTTTCTTTCTTTCTTTCTTTTTTTCTTTTCTTTCTTTCTTTCTTTCTTTCTTTCTGTTTCTTTTCTTTTTTGGGGTGGTTGGGTTTGGGTTTTTGAGACAGGGTTTCTCTGTGTAGTCCTCTGGTTGTTCTGGAATGCACTTCATAGACCAGGCTGGCCTTGAAATGAAAGATCCTCCTGCCTCTGCCCCCCCAAGTGCGGGGATTAAAGACATGCTTGGCTGGCATTGGGTTTTTAATTTGGGGATCTTCTATGCGTTTGTATGTAGATTTTAAAGGGATTTATTTATATTTTTGAAAAATGAGCATGTGGTTTATAAAGGCAAATGCAAACAGGCACTAAAGGAAGAAATGAATTCTCTATTGCACCCCTCATACTTATATTAAAGATCAAATTTTTACTGAATTAAGCATCAAATAATATCAAATATGTAACTACTGTTAACAGTTTGTTGTGTATCTGTAAGAAACATAAACAAAAAGGAAAGTTAACACTCCATGCCATTTATGTATGAATATAAATATTTCACACACCCATAGCGCTTATCCTAAGTGGACTAATAGTTTACTTGGACTTAGAGCCCTGGGCTTACTTTGCAAACACCTCACCACTGATCTATGCCCCTAGCTCATTGTTTTTGGCAGTCAGTATACATACTATAGAGACTCAGGTCTGCTTATTCTTTTTAGTGGTACATAGTGTTCATTTTTGGGACTATACCATGATTTTAAAATGGCTGGAAATTTTGTTTTCTTTTTTGTTGTTTGTTTTTATTTTGTTTAAATTAGCATAGAAGGCAGTAGGCTTTGTTATGACATTTTCATACATGTGTGTCAATGACACTTTTTTTCTAATCCACCCCCCTCTCCCTTTGCCTTCCTTTGTGGCCCAGGGCATACTCTGTCTGTTTGTCTCCCTTTTCCCTGACAGTTCCTCCTGTTTTTATGCCACTTGTGTTCTGTTAACCTTTCTTTCTCCCTCCCTTAGGATCTTCTTCTCCCTTTTCATGATCCCCTCTCTAGCTTCAGTGACACATGGAACATGTGAGGGCAGCTTGGGGCTGGTCCTCCCAGGTCTGGCTTGTTTTCCCTCTAGCGGACTTAAAGTTTCAGGCTTAGGTTTAAAATCTCTGATCCATCTTGATGATTATTGTGTAGGGTTATAGCTAAGTATATGGAAATCCCAACTTTTAAGCACTGTTACTGTGGATGTATTTGTGAAAGATTAGGTTGTGGTAGCTCTGTGGCTTTGCTTCTGGGACCTCTGTTCTCTTCCACTGGTCCGTACTGGTCTACACTGGTCTGCATTGGTCTGCACTGATCTACACTTGTCTACACTGGTCTGCACTGGCCTACACTGGTCTACACTGGTCTGCACTGGTCTGTACTGGTCTACACTGGTCTACACTGGCCTATACTGGTCTGCACTGGTCTGTACTTGTCTACACTGTTCTACACTGGCCTACACTGGTCTACACTGGTCTGTACTGGTCTGCTCTGGTCTGCACTTGTCTACACTGGTCTATACTGGCCTACACTGGTCTATACGTCTGTTTTTGTGCCAGGCACCATGCTGGTTTGTGCTACTGTGTCTTTGTGATATAATTTGAGACCAGATATTGTGAAATCTCCACCATTATTCTCTTTGCGAAGTCTGGCCTTGGTCGTTCAGTCTTTTGTGCTTCTCTATGAAGTTTAGAATTTCTTTCTCAATCTAAAAAGGATGTCATTAGGATTTTGGTGGGGACTGCATATATAATCATTTTCTCAATATTAATTCTGTCTATCCAAGATCAAAGAGATTTTTTTTTATCATCTAGAGTTTTCTGTTTTATTATTCAGTGTCTTAATGTTTTTACTGCCGTGGTCTTTTCTTCCTTTGTTAGGCTCACTGAAGCCCTGTGAAATGAATTCCCCTCCTAGATTCTTTTCTTGGCAAGGTTGTCAATGGTATGTTAAAAAGCTACTGACTTTTGCACATTGATTTTTTTTACCCTCCTCCTTTGCTCAAAGAGGTTTCATTTCTAAGAGTTTCCCGGTGGGGTCTTTGGAGTCCTTTAAGTGTAGCATCGTGTCATCTGCAAAGAAAGATAATTCAGCTTCTTTCTCTCCTTTCCTTTGATCTTTTCTTCCTTATTGTTCTTACTAAGACTTTGAGTGCTGTGTTGGACGAAATTGGATAAGCAAGGACCTCAGGTTTTAGAGGGATGACCTCAGTGGCTCTAGAATGACCTTAGTGGCTCTAGAATGACCTCAGTGGCTCTAGAGTGACCTCAGTGGCTCTAGAATGACCTCAGTGGCTCTAGAATGACCTCAGTGGCTCTAGAGTGACCTCAGTGGCTCTAGAATGACCTCAGTGGCTCTAGAGTGACCTCAGTGGCTCTAGAATGACCTCAGTGGCTCTAGATTTCCCAAATACGGCCTTTGTTATTGTGTTGAGGTGCTGTGATTCTATTCCTTTGTTTGTCTGGGCTTTGGGACAGGATATCTCTGTACAGCCCCGGTTTTCCTGGAACTCACTCTGTAGACCAGGCTGTCCACAAACTCAAATGCCTGCCTGCCTCTGCCTCTGCCTCCCAAGTGCTGCCATTATAATGGTGTGAGCCACCACTTCTAGTGCAGCTTGTATTCCTAAGCTTCTTTTGTTTTAAAGCTGTACCCAGGGCATCACACCCTCTAGTCAAGCAAACTGCCATTGAGCTACAACCCCATCCCACCTGGATTCTTCAGAGCCTCCACTGTGAAGGGATGCTGAACTTTGATAGATGCCTTTTCTGCGTTGCTTGAGGTGAGCACGCCGCGGTGTCTGTCCTTAAGCCTGCCTTGTGGTACATTGCACTTGTTTCTCTATGCTGAACCAACACTGCATCCCTAGAGTGAAGCAAACTCAGTCATGCTATGTGGATTTTCATTTGTTCTCGAACTTGTTCATAAGAAATGCTTTAGCAATTTTTGTATCTACGTTCAATAAGAAGCTGTTCTGTGGTTTTGTTTTTGTCACGCTCTTATCCACTGTTGGCATGTGGGCAATGCTGGCTGAACAGGATGAGTTTGGCAGAGCTTCTTCCGTTTTCATTCACGGAGCAGCTAGAGGAGCTCCACTTCTAGTGCATCTTTTATTCCTGAGCTTTCTTTTGTTTTAAAGCTGTACTGGAGAGCGTACCCTTATTGTGTCAGAATTAGAATTCAATAGTGATTTCTTCATACCTCTATAGCAATAACACTTAATTCAGTTTTAATTGATACTAATTATATGTCTATTGGCATAAATATTTTGTATTTATTTCTATATATGCATATAATGTGTTTTGATTCAAATATGCCCCTCAATCCCCTTATCTGAGCTTATGCTCTATCTTCTCCCACCACTTTCCCCTTGTTCTCAGGCAGCAGGACTCTCAGATTCCTACCAGGAAAGGAGGGTCCTGTGAGTGGGCAAGGGACAGAAGCCTCTTGGCGGGTCACCAGGGGTTGGGGTACAGTTGGTGGCACACATCTGGTGTCTCAAATTTGAGAGGAGGAGCTGTCAGGTTGACACAGGGCATGTAGTCCACAGGCAGACAACATGTGGTGGCAAACATACGAATAGCTTTACACGTTAAAAAGATAGTTTTGCTGGGTATAGCAGTCTAGCTTGGCAGTTATTTATTTTCAATAATTGGCGCATATCATTAGGTAAGGAACTATTATCTTCTGAAGGACTTACGTTGCAGTTGCATTGACCTTTTTGCATTATGTACCGCAGTCATACACACTGTTTCATTTGGGTATCTCTTCTATTGTAGGGAGAATTATCTTATTTTTATTTTGACTTTTTTTGAGAGTATAATATAATTATATCTCTTCTTTCCCCTTTCTTGCTCTAAAAGGCTCTCATATACTACCATTCTTGCTCTCTTTCAAATTCATGGTGTGTGTGTGTGTGTGTGTGTGTGTGTGTGTGTGTGTGTGTGTATTCTTAACTTCAGTATGTTTTGTCTGTATGTTGTTACTTGTATGCATGGCTTTGGAAATTACCATTTTAGTATTGGATAACCCGTTGGTGTGCTCTTCCCTACGGAAGACCATTTCTCTCACTTATAGCATCCCATAGTTACCTGTCATCCTTTGTGTGTGGCTGAGGTCTTGTGGGCTTTTCCCCATCTACTTAAAGCATGTCTATTAAGGTCACTCTTATTCATCTCGTGTTTGGGCAGTCATGATAGTGTGACTTTATGGTTGTATTTTCTGATATTACTTGGGGACACAATCTCACAGTGAACTTCTTGATCTTCTGGCCCTTACAACCTCGTCACAGTCTCTTCTGCAATATTCCCTGAGATGTAGGTGTGGAAGTCTTTTGTAGGCATATGCAATAGGACTGAACTCTTTTGAGTTGTTGTGCCTTTTAAAAGTGGTCTCCGTCTGTTACGAAGAGAAGCTTCCTTCATGAGAGTTGAAGATTACGCTTATGTGTGAGTGTAAGGACAAATGACTATTGTTAGTGATTATGCTGGTTTAGTAAATTAGTGGTTTTAGGGTCTCTTCAAATACTTATTACTTTACTAACACTGAGTAGTTAGCAAGTTTTCAGTACCAGGCAGGGTTCCCTCTCGTTAAGCCCATCTTAAGTCCAATTAGAGGGCAGTTGGTTACTCCCATGTTGTGTGTGCCACTACTGTACCTTTAAGGTTATCTCACCATGCTAATTGTTGATGTGGTTCATAAGTGTAAAAGCTGAGCATAACTGTTGGTTGCCTGGAAGTTTTTGGTACAAAGCATCTTTATACCATGAAAGTTAGTCCTCAGGGAGGAGGCATTCTTGTCAGTGTTCCAGCCCAGTGGTAGCTAGGCCCTGTTTCTGAGGTGCATGGTATCTTCAGCCATAGGTGCTCACTTTTTACCTCTGGTGAATACCCAAGGGCAATAGCAATAAGCTATATGTTGGGGGAATCTCTTGGGTAGCCCCAGTGAACAACTCAAAACTGGCCGTCTTGTTCGTTTTGTTTGTAGTTGGGTTGTCTTTGGCTCTTGCAGATAATGTTGCCGTCCAGTTGAGAAAAGTTTATTAAAACTGTGTGTGTGTGTGTGTGTGTGTGTGTGTGTGTGTGTGTGTGTGAATTTATAAACAGAATCACATATAGGACCACTTTAAGGTAAATATTTAATAGTATGATTCCTTCTGGCCTCTTCAGACATTCTTACTGTTACTTTCCCTACCCCCTCTTTCTGTGTTGACCTCCTTTCACTCCCTAAACAATGCCCTTTTCCCTTTTCCCCATCAGATGACTTATACTCTGCTCTTCATCTTTATGCTCCTCGCCTTTTATTCTGTATTCGTCTGCCTCTCACTTCCTAAAGTGCTCACCTTTCCCTATTCTCTGATCAGGTCATTTGCGCACTGATAGCCCCCTCTCTGTTGCTTCCAAAACTCCATACGCTGCAAACGGTCCTGCTTTGCTTTCCTGGTTTCTGCAGTTATTCCAGGCTATGTGCACACATCTGGAGATTTACAGTTAGGAGCCCCAGATGAAAGAGAACATGTGACATTTGTCTTTCTGAGTCTGGGTTACCTTACTCAACATGATCTTTTCTAGTTCTAATCATTTACCCGTGAAATTCATGACTTCCTTTTTCTTTACATCTGAATAGTATTCTGTAGTGGATACGTACCATGTTTGCACTATCCGTTCGTGGGGTGGAAAGGCATTGAGGGTGCTTCCATTTTTACGCTGCTACAGAGCAGCAATGAACATAGTTTGCCAACCTCTGTGGAGTAGGATATCAAACTTTGAGTCTATTTGTTGGGTCATATGGTAGACTTACTTTTTTAGATTTTGGAGAATTTTCCCTCATGTATTTTCATAATGGCTACAGCAATCTGCACTCCCACTAATAGTGAATGAGGGTTCCCTTGTCCCCACATGCCCTTCAGCATTTGTTATTGATCTTTGCCATTGATTGACTTATTGATCTTTGTCATTCTGAACTATTTAAAATGAAGCCTCAAAGTTGTTTTTATTTGCATTTTCATAATTGCTAGGGATAATGACCATTTTTGAGATATTTCTTAGCCATTTATTTTATTCTTTTGAGGATAGAGGTTCATGTCCCAGGCTCATTTCTAGGATAGGTAATTTGTCTTCGTGATTCTCTGTTTTTTAAGTTGTTTATATATTCTGGTTATTTACTACTCACATGTCTTGCTGGCAGAGGTTCTGTCCCATTCTGAAGGCTTTCTTTTACCCAGTTGTTTGCTGTAGCTGTGCAGAAGCTTTTTAGTTTTTTTATGAAGTCCCATTTGTCATCTGTTGGCCTTAATTCTTGGGCAAATGGAATCCTATTCAGAAAATCCTTTCCTCCATCTATATCATGTAGGGTTCTGCCTATGCTTTCTTCTTGCAGTTTCAGGCTTAGGTCTTTGGTCCATTTGGAGTTAGTTTTTATACAGGGGAGATAGGTATAGGTCTAATTTCATTCCTCTGCATGTGAACATCCAATTTTTTCAGTACCATTTGTTGAGGATGCTTTTTTTCCCCTCCAACTTGTGTATTTGACATTTTTTTTGGTTAATTTTTAGGTGGCTGTTAAATTTTGTTAATTTTTTAGGTGGTGTACTCATGTTTGGGTCTTCGATTTTGCTCTATTGGAGGGTTTTGAGTCTTGAATCTGTGAAGATCTTATTGTAGGGTGGTCATTTCACAATATCGGTTCTACTAACCCATGATCACATTCTAATATCTTCAGCTCTTTCTTCTGAGGCATACAGTTTTCATTGTAGAGGTCCTTTTCTTCCTTTGGTAGGTTTAGTGCTAGATATTTTGTTTCATTTGAGGCTGTTGGAATGGATATGTGTCCATAATCCCCTTTTCTGTATGTTTGCTATTGATTTATAGAGAAGTTATAGATTTATGCAAGTTTATTCTGCATTCTGCCATGTTTCTGAATTTCCTTACCAATCTTAAAAGTATTCTGGTAGAATTTTGGGGGTCTTTTATGTATAGGATCATGCAATCTGCAAACTGGGATGGTCTGACTTCTTTATTTCCCTTTTGTGTCCCTTTAATTTTCTTCTCTCACCTTATTGTCCCAGCTTGTCTTTCTATCACAGTATTGATAAGGAATGGGAAGAGTGAATATGCCTGTTGCATTTCTGACTTCTGTGATATTACGTCAAGCTTTTCTCAACTTAATGATGACCCCGACTGTAGGTTCCTCATGTGTAGTTTTCAGTGTGTTGAGTGTGTTCCCCATAGTCTTACATTCTATAAGATCTTTTATCATATGGGTACTCTGGATATTTTTCAAAGATGTTCTCTTCATCTGTTGAGATGATCATATGACTTTTAAAAACCCATCCATGTGGTTTATTACATTTATTGCCTTGTTTATGTTGAACCCTTCCTGCATTTCAGGATAAAGAAAACTTGGTTATAGTGTATAATCTTTATGATTTTTTTATGTATTCTGTTTGCTAATATTTTTATTGATCATTTTTGAGTCTATATTACTTGGGGATATTGGTCTGAAATTTTCTTTTCTGTTATGTCTTTACTTGGCTTTGGTATCAAAGTGATGCTGCCTTTGTAGAGGAGTTTGCAAGTGCTCTTACTGTCTCTATGCTTTTGGACACTTTACAAAGGACTGGTTGCTGATCCTTGAGTATCTAGTAGAAATCTGCCATGAATCCATCTCGTCCTAGACTCATTTTAGCTAGAAAGATTTTTATTAGCATTTCAATCTCCTCACTTGTTATGGGTCTGTTTAGGTTGTCAACTTCTTGGTTTAATTTTGGTGGTTGGGCTGATATTTGAAATGCATTGATTTCTGTTAGGATTTCCAGCTTAATGGATGGGATTGACTTACTAAGTGGGCTGCTCTTGCATGGTTCAATCTTCAGTACAGATCAGCAAGGACAAAGCAAACTACTGTGTTAGCAACAACATCAGAAAAATGAGTTTCTTTAGAAAAGTACAAAACAAAACAAAACAAACCAACCAAACAAAAAACCCTACCACCATCACAAATTTCCCAATAATGAAAAATTTCAAAGCTTGATAATTGTAAAAAGTGTATGTTGATTAGAGTTTTTTCAACTTGACACAAGCTAGAGTCATCTGAGAGGAGAGAACCTCGATTCAACAAATTTCCCCATTAGATGGTCCTGTGGGTCATTTTTTTCGATAATTGGTGGAAAGGACCCATTTCACTGTTGATGGTGCAATACCTGGGCACATGGTTCTGGGCTTTCTAAGAAAGCAAGTTGAGCCAGCCACGTGGAGCATTCCTCCATGGCCTCTGCTTCAGTTCCTGCCCTGTCTTCCTAAAGTGCAAAGTGAAATATGCCCTGTTCCACCCAGTTGCTTTGAGTCATAGCATTTATCACATCAATAGAAATACTAGATAGGAAAACAAGAGAACAATGAAATAACAAATAAACATGAGCACAAGTAAAAAAATCACGATAGTATTGTCAAAATACAGCTTAAAAATAGAAAGGGCAGGGAAGAAGCACAGGCACAAAAAGAAAAAAGATACTAAAAAATATTGCTAGTGACAAAAAAAACCACTCACACAAAGTAAATAAATACACATAAAGGAATAAGAAATAAATAGATGAACATTTTATAAATACAATAAATAAAAACTAAAGCTAAAAGTGTGAGACTTTCATTAAGATAATGGCTGGTGCAAAGGTATTGAGTTATCACCATTGATTGTTCACAGTCAGTTGCAGATTGAACTCCTGTTCTACACTTTCTCCCTTCTCACTACTGTACTTGACTAGTAAGAAAACTGACATTGGATCAGATCTGACAGGACTCACTCCTTTCAGCATGCTGGATGCTGACATCCTGCATCCTTCATGTTCCAGCATCAAGTGCTTCAGTTGCTGTTTCTTATAAGAACAGGGCAGCTACCAGGACAGCTTCAAAGAAAGCTTCCAATCCCAATTGGTCCAGCATTTCAGACTGACCCATACAGGATTCTCATTAAGTCTGGAATTTCTCAACATTTAGAAATTGGACCACAAATGTTATTCTTACCTTGTTTAACCATTTCCTCAATTTTATTTGGGCCCCTACAAAGGTACTTTTTGTCCCAAATTAGATGGGAGAAACCTTAAGAGAACAGTGTCCCATTTCCCTTAAGAGGGGCTGGGTAGTTCTTGGTTGCTTTCTTGGGTTATAGATGTTTATTTTCAATAATAGTTGATTATAAGTTATTATTATTTAGAGAGGAAACGAGGTTAGACTCAGTGATGTCGCTCTTTTCCTTTATCTTCCATTTGTAGGTTTGGAGATAGGGGTTGAAAAGACAGAAGGGGGAATATAGAAATATATAGGGAAGATAGAACAAAAAGTAGATTAGTGAACCTACTCCTCAACTTAATTCCTTAATTTGCACTCACAAGGTTATTTTTAATTCACTGATCTAGAATTTTGTATATAGATGCAAAATAAGTTTAATTTTAGATACAGTGGTATAGAATTCAAATTTAAGATTATTCTTTGCACACAATATATATGTATATATATATATACTCTAATATGTGGTACTGCCCCCATATAACTCAATTATAATACAAGGTTTACTTCCAATACTATGAAAGTGCTAATGCAAGCTGTTTAGGATAAATAAGTTATACAAGTTAATTTTTAGTTAATCAAATCATGGTCATGTCAATTACTAGTCTATTTTTATCATAAGAATATACATCCCAGGCTTAACAGATAGATATGATTCTATACAAAGATAAGGTAAAATAGATAAGGTCTTCAAAAACATCAGAGACATACACAATTTGGTGTTTAAAAATCTTTTTATTATTTTAAAGGTTTATTGATAATAAGACAGATTAACTCCTGGCAACACCCAGCCTACCTCAAAGAGGATGATGAGCATCAAAGAACCTCCTTATGGAGATGACTTCAAATGTGACAAACAAACCACTGGGCAAAATGTCCTCATTTCTGCCACAGACAGAATTCTGCCTAAAAAAGGGCAAGCTTGGATGCAGGCAGAGTCAACAGCCAAACTCTGCCAGGACAGGGTAAGCAAGTCCTTAATAGTTCCTGCCTCACAAATATGTCTGTCAGATATATTGGGCCGAAGGCTGAAGATGGTGCTCCAACATTATAGAGAGTTTTGGGTGACTATTCAGGAAGCAAACTGTCTCTGCCATCTTCTCATTTGGGAAGCTGCTAACCTGCACTCCCTGTCTACTCAGGTAATTAATTTTATTCCTTCTCAAGTCTATGATGGGGTTGAAGACCAGATAGTTTAGTTTTACAATTAAGCTTACTTGTTTAGGGGTTAAGATGGTTTTAGGCCTAGATAGATGTTTAAGTTGACAATGATGAGATATGATAGATATTGATTTACATTCAGAATTTTAGATGCACCAAGATAGAGAAGATATTTTCTTCAAGGCTGCCAAATACAAATAGCCAAAACACTAAGAATGTAACATTTATATAATTCCCGATTGTTTCATGGTTCTTCTTGCTGTAGGTAGCTTATTGTATATATGTGTAATATTATAAATGTATATGTAAAAAAATTTTAAAAACCATATTTTTCAGACCACAAGACACACTACCCCCCCCAAAAGTGGAGGTGAAATTAGAGTGCGCCTTTTGGTCTGAGTGCCGTTTTTACTGTTTTCCTTGTTTTACTGCTCTAAAAACTGGGTGCGTCTTATGGTCAGGTGTACCTTATAGTCTGAAAAATATGGCAGTAAAAAAGAAAAAAGAAAAACAGAAGGGAAAAAAAGATCACAAGGATCAAACAAGAAGATGAGACGGGTGCAGCCACTCCATTCTGGCCCATTGACAGTTGGAGACTGCAGTAGTGTGTGTGGACGTTGAATGCGGAGGCTCTTGTCTTTCTGGTAGTTAATGCCGTGTTTGAGTCTGTCCTGGCTAGCTGGCTCATGCCTTTAGAGCTGTCTTCATGGTGGAGGTGTTCCGTCCTCATGTGTGGGCTGTGAGCCTCTGCTGGCTACGCTTAGTTTTGCAGACTGGGATTTGTTCAGATCCTCCTACCCTTCCAAGACTCCTCAAACTCTTCCCCTAGAGTGGCGCATGCTTCAGCTGGGGCATGGCTCCCCTGTGCAGTGGGAATATGGGAAGTACTCACAACACTGAGATTGGTTCATGGGGAGAGCCCATCTTCAGGATTTCAAGAACTCTTGAGAAGGTAGAGAGATGGCTCAGTGGTTAAGGGCACTTGCTGCTCTTCCAGAGGACCCAGGTTCAATTCGTAGCACCCACATGTCAGCTCACAATTGTCTGTGACTCCATTTCCAGGGGATCCAGCTCCATCACACAGGCACACATGCAGACAAAAAAACAATGCATGTAAAAAATTATTCAGAAACAGAACTCTTGAATGTTAATTTCCCTGCTGTATGTATTGTATATAGCCTTGTAATCTCAGAGTTCTCAGGCTCTATTCAGTATAGTTCCCTTCAGAAGCTGGTCTCCTCACTGCTGTCCAGGGTTGTTCTTGGCTGATGAGATATGTTCAAGCCAAAAGGGCGTGACTATGCTTTTTCTCATATGTGTTCTAGCTGAGCGGGACCTCCTGGGGGTGGGGAGCGGGGCCTCCTGGGGTTGGGGAGCGGGGCCTCCTGGGGGTGGGGAGCAGGGCCTCCTCGGGGCGGGGAGCGGGGCCTTGGGAGCAATCGCCTGTTGCCCTGCTCTTGATAACTACCTCATTGGGCCTTTCTTCATCTACAAGTTGAACTACAGGATGACTTGAAGCTCACTGACCTGTGGTTTCCCCCGGTTCAGGCCCCGATGATGGGTCAGACACTGGCTGGCTGTTGCTTTGAGTCACACACAGCATGGCAGAATGAGAGTTTTCTCTACCGCAATCTGTCTGCTGTAAGCACCACTGCACCACTAAATGCAGCAGAGTGAGTGTGACGGCTTGAGGACATTTCTGGCCTGACTTATTTTTTGGAAACACTCTCTCTGCCACTCTTCCTACCACATCCCTTACTGGGGACCAGCAAGGCTGAAGCTGCGTCTAGTGTCCCTGTGTCATGAGTCTTTATTTCCCCCTGCACCTTTTGAGGAGTTTCTATTTCCTTCCTGAACTTCTGAAGTTCTTCCCTGCCTTTTTAAAATTCTGACTGTCACCGTCTTAGCCAGAAGCTCACAGGATTTGTTTACCCAGTGCCCTACAAAGCATTGGCCTTGCTTTTACGGTTATACACATTATAGCCAGCTTCCTTATTTATATATCTTTATAGATATTTGGATGCTTTCACAGCTGACCCACAGATAATGTCATATTGAAAGAATTTTAGCATTAAAGGGATGCATCAGCCTTCCTACAGCATCTTGAGAAAGGTCACCTTGGTTTATCCTTCCACAACGGTCTCTGCCATGGTGGCTCTCCCCCGAGGGTCTCGCTATCCATCCTCCACTTTTGCTTGTGTGCTTCTCCTTTGTGAGTGACCTTGTGTTTCTGTTCCAGTCCCAGTGCACCAAAGAAGCAAATGAGGAGAGGCTTCCTGCTCCGTGGAGACTCCTCGCCATGCCCTGCTTCTTGGCAATATCTGGCATAAAGATCCGTGACATTTTGAGTCTCCTCTGTGAGCATTTCCCACTCAGCAAGTGGGAATCTAGCAGCCGAGCACAGGCACATGATGACTTGGAAAAGTTAATATTTTTTTTCTCTGAATGATTTTTACAAATGCTTGATGTATTTTTGGATGTTTTTTTGACTCAATAAGTTCAAAACAATATGTAGGATTTTAAATCACCCCCTCCAAAACATGGGCTTGACAAATTTTTTTTGTTATTGTTTTAGTTTGGTTTTGGTTTTTCAAGACAGGGTTTTTCTGTGTAGCCTTGGCTGTCCTGGGCTCACTTTGTAGACCAGACAGGCCTGGAACTCACAGACATCCTCCTGCCTCTGCCGCCCAAGTACTGGGATTAAAGGTGTGTTCCATCTGCCTGAACGTACCTGCAGGCCAGAAGAGGGCATCAGATCACACTATAGATGGTTGTGAGCTGCCATGTGGTTGCTGGGAATTGAACTCAGACCTCTGAAAGAGCAGCCAGTGCTCTTAACCTCTGAATAAGAATAAGATATATGGTCTCTAGTTGAATACACCTTTAAAAATATTAAGTCTTAAACTCTGGGACACAGAAACATGGGATTACTTAGTCTTTACTTAGGTGCTGAATAAGATGGAGTTGACGTACTTAGTGTAAGGCCACTAGGAAGTTATTTAGCACATGTGGTGCTCTGGGTGACAGCTACTCTTCTGAGGATGGGCCCCACGGCCTGGAGTCTGAGTGAAGAAAGAAGAGTCAGTAGGGTGTTTCTACATAGCGCTTTCTTACTGTGTCAAGACAGTGCTGTTGTTGGTTGGGTGGTTGTTTTTGTCAGTCCTGCTAACTGTGTTCTGAGAAGAATATAGCTTACTATTAGCATGCGAGCACCTTCTCGAGTTGAGGGAGGAGAAAGCTGAAGGGTCGGAGTAAGGAGAGAGCTACAGCGTGAAGTTGGCAATGACCAGGATGAACAAGAGGAAGGTAGACTTTGATCACTTGTCTGCCCAAGAAGGGGGTGCTGGGGCTGGTAAGATGGCTCAGAGGTTAAGAGCACCGTCTGCTCTTCCAAAGGTCCTGAGTTCAATTCCCAGCAACTACATGGTGGCTCACAACCATCTGTAATGAGATCTGGTGCCCTCTTCTAGCCTGTAGGTGTACACACAGGCAGAGCATTGTATACATAATAGTAAATTTTTAAAAACCCAAAACTTTACCCAACCAAGGACAATACGTGCAGTAAGCATCAAACCCCTACCCAGATCCAGCCAATGGATAGGACATTACCCACAGTTAAGTGGAGAGTGGAGACTGACTTCCACATGAACTCTGGTGCCCCATATTTGACCACGTCCCCTGGATGGGGAGGCCTGGCGGCACTCAGAGAAAGGATAGCAGGCTACCAAGAAGAGACTTGATACCCTGTGAACATATACAGGGGGAGGAAGTCCCCCTCAGTCATAGTCACAGGGGAGGGGAGTAAGGAGAAAATGGGAGGGAGGGAGGAACGGGAAGATACAAGGGATGGGATAACAATTGAGATGTAATATGAATATTATCAATAAAAAAAGAAGGGGGTGCTTCTGCAGAGTTTGACCACTCATCTGCCCGCGGCACGCATTGATGTTGGCAGAGACCGGGAATGGGAAGAGTGTGCCTATCGATAAGGTCCCAGTTTTAGCCTTTGCTCCTGCTATGTGTCACCTGTGTGATGAAGCATGCTTCCCTTTGCCAGGCAGGGGTAGTGCCTTTGGGGAACAAGAGTCATAGAATATCTTTGCTAAGGCTAGCGCATAGCGAGCCTGGAATGTGTCTGGGGCAAGCCATTAGGCTTCATCTCCCCGGCCGAACTGAAGAGGTTGTGTTTGACGCAGTGGCCACTGGCCTTTGGGTAAGGATGGCAGAGAGCCATGGTTGACCTCAGCTTTGGTGAGGTGAAGTGAAATCTCATCAGTAGCATCGTTAAATAGGTATTAAAAAAATGCTGAGGCCAGGTGGATGTGTCGCACGCCTCTAATCCCAGCACTCGGGAGGCAGAGGCTGGCGGATCGCTGTGAGTTCGAGGCCAAGCCTGGTCTACAGAGCGAGTCCAGAAATAGTCAAGGCTAACACAGAGAGACCCTGTCTCGAAAAAAATGTAGAAATGAAAGGTTGTTTCCCCCCCCCCCCCCCGCAGTTAGTCCTTAACTCTTTACCATTTCATAGCCTCATGTGTAACTGACACCATTTTCCGATAGTGAGTGGAATTAAATTACAGTTGGACTTCAGAAAGAAGACGTTCCTAAACCCCTGGAGATATCACCCGTCATCAGCGTGCACACCTTTGGAAGCACTGTAGAGATGTCTCTTTGAGACTGTAGTCCTGGTGCCAAATGGTTTGGACAAAGTGGAAGTCCTTTCCTTCTCTTTGATTACACACAGAAGCTTCAGGAAAACGGTGGGGGAAGGGTCTCCGTGTATTCTTGCATCATTTCTCTCAATGGTTAATTTTCTTTATCTTCAGTTCATGTTCCATATGGGGGGTCAGAGCCCACAAGAGTTTGAAAAGTGTGTTTGAAGCAGCAAATATAATTCAGGCGGCGGTCTGTTGCTAAAGTTGTCTGTCAAATCCCCACATTTACTGCACAGCTCACAGAGCCAGTTATGTGTCGCTCTTATGCAGGCGCATCAAGCTGCTAGAGCAGGCAACCCCCAAGGCTCTGAAAAACCCTCCAGCATTCCAGAGACTGTTGTCCTGCAGTGAAGGTTCAATAAGGGCACTGTAGGCATCCGAGCAGGGACAGAGCCTTTGACTGGAACTCCGAGAGAGACTCACAGGCACATGGTGTGTCCAAAGGCCACGGCCAGGGAACAGCATGTTCCGCAGTACTGGTTATTTCCTTACCATACAACCCTCGCTTCTCGAATGATGGACTTTAAATTGTTAGTAGAAATGTACCATGGCAAATTTTATTTTCTGTTTCTCCAGCTATCAGCACTTTTTTTTTTTCAGGGCATTGTTTCTGTTTCACTAATGACCCAGCTTTATTTTGAGGTTCCAGACATAAAGTTTGCATCCTGGGAGATGACAATAGTTGGTTGTTGTTGTTTTTTTTTTCTTCAGCTCATGGCGATTTCTCTAAGTGTCCCAAATGCAAGGAGAAAACAGCATATATTTTCCCTTTTAAAATGTGTTCTGTGTTCATCAAGAGCAGTGCAGATTTATCATTTTTTGTAAAGTAGTTAATGAGCCAAGACAGAAATGAAGAGCATTAACATTCCAGGAGCTGTGGGGGAACATTCAGTTCAATTCTGTTATTTTAGGAAAAGAGAAAATTTATGTCTGGAGACTATAAATCATCCATTTAAGCTAAATAACTAGTCATTGCTATGTTGGGGTTTGAACTTAGCTTACTCAGCCAGTAATTCAGCGTTTTTTTGTTTTTTTGTTTTTTTTTTAGTCTCTGTCATATGATATTATGTAGTTTTCTATTTCAAAAAAATAAAACAATGGAACGAGAACACCATGAAAGAAATTTAAATGACTTCTGATGGTGAAAAATCATGAACATGTGTCTGTGTGTGAACACACCTCAAACCTTGGCTCATCTAAAAGACATTCAAACACAGGAAGCTTGAGTAATTTATGTCCAGAGTCAGAGGCGATGCGATTTTCATGAGGGGGATGCCTCTTCTTTCTAGGCAGAATTTCAATAGCGAATAGAGGTGTGATCCAAGCACGCTAACCCACTCGCCAAGCGACAGATAGCACATTATGGATTTCAATCTCCTTCTGAGTGACAGGGTGACTGCTGAAGAGTTCCCCAGCTGTCATGCGAGCACAGTCAGCCTCTGAGTCCTGTCTTGATGCCACTCCGGCTCTCCTGCGGAAGAGAGAGCTATGCTGCCTTGATTTCTGTAAACTTCTCATGTGTGGGGGCTCTGAAGGAAGAGGGCTGAAACTGGCTTAATGAGCTACCGTAGAAAATAGGCCTGATTTGGGTGTTCATCCCAACAGAGACCCATCGAGGCCGGTGTGACTGACTTACCACTGTCCTGCCCCCACTCCTTGCCCTGCTGAAGTCCCCACAGCTCTGACGTCACCCACTCGCTGGTGGCAGGAGCTGTGGAACTGCACGGAGCCTCACAGAAATCTAGATTCCCAGCCCCCACCTCTCCCAGACCAAGACGTGCGTGTTGGTGACATTCCTAGGTGATTGCGTGTGTGTTAAAGTGGGAGAGGACCTGGTGTGCAGTACCTTCTCTTAGGTTGCTGCTGTATTAATTGTGACTTTCGATGCGACATCTGCCAGGAGGAGAGACCTGCTCCTCAGGTTGGCTTTTAGGCCTTTCTTTAGCAAGCACCTGTCCTGCTTATAGAATTGGGCCACATGCCAGGGAATGAGAAATAATTCAGACACTATCTCCCTGCTGTAAGGCTCAGAAGTCCTCTCAGGCTGGGGAGATGGGAAAACAAATGGTTTCATTGCCGTAGGATCAACCCCAGAAATCTGTGGGCACCGGAAGGTGCCAGAGCTCACCCTGGCTAGAGGGAGGGAAGGCAATGCTTGGAGAAGGCTTCGTTGCTTGGCACCTAAGGGGCAAGCCGGACCTGATGTGCTCTCAATCAAAGGCAGCTGCTCAAAACCCGCCTTTTATTACCGTTGCATAGTTTCTGAAAAGTCAGGGCGTGGAATGAGCGAGTTCGCTGCTCTATCTAGGCTGGCATCAGGGAGGGCCTGGCTGATCTCTTCGGAGCTTAGGGTCACCAATGGGTGCTTGTGCTTGTTGGCAGGCTTGGGTCCTGGAGGACTAAGTGTCTCATTGGCTGCCGGGCAGGGTTCGCTCAGCTTCTCGAGGCTGCCATGGCTCCCTGGCAGACTCTCTCTGCCTGGTTCCCATCCCTGAAGCTGGCGGGAGAATCCCTTGCTCTGTGTGCTGAGTCATACGCTGCACAGATGGAGGAGCGAGCGGCTCACATGACCACCTGACCAAGGGTCTCACTGGGGTCATCCGGAACTGCTGAGGGAGGTTCTAGTGCAGGAAGTTAGGTTGCGAGGTCAGGAACTTTGATCTGAAGATGCGGGATAGAGCTCACGGGGCATCCGGGGGCCGTCGGACGACGCCTTTGCCGCCGCGCTTTGGATTCGTGTATGAAACCCTGATGAAGGGAAATGCAGACTTTCTGGCAGTTGTCTTGGTGGCTGAGAATGGTCTGTCTGTGTGAAACTGATAGAGTGAGGAGAAGTACAGGGCCGGAACTACAGAGTGATGGCGGAGAAGCTATATTTAAAGTGACAGGTATGGGGAGTATACAGGAGGGACAGCAGCAAGCACGCAAGCACGTGGACATCACAGTCTAGGACGTGTCACAAAGAGATGGGAGAGGCAAGGAAAGCCATCTCCCCACAGTAGCGCTAGCCGTTCAACGGCATGAGCTCCTGACAGAGCCTGGGCACGGTGCTTCTTAGCCTTCAGCTAACCCCGATGACTGGCAGGTAGTGCTCGCTCAGGGATGACTGTTGAGCGGCAGATCGATTGACTCAGTTGTAATATTCTTGTTTACTCTTCTCTAATGCTTCTTTCGTGAGGGATTACGTTCATTTCAGACATGGCTTCTTTAGTCGATAAACACAAACATGCCAACTCATTTAATTTTTAAAGTTTCCCCCCCCCACCCCCGGATACAATATTAGCAATTTGAAATCTGGCAAAAATGACTGATCACTCCCATTAGCTGAAAATCTACCATATGTCCTCAGCTGGGTTAAAGATTTTCATTCACAGGTCAGTAATCCTCAAAGAGTCCTGTGAAGAAATGACTTTCTGGAAGATATACAGGAAACTGAGATCCACAGAGGTTATGTAAGTAATCTGCCTGGACTCATACAGATAGGAAGGGGTGAATTTAGACTTTGAGCTTTTGGCTCTCTGGATCCTAAACATTGTACACAAACAGAACTCTCTCATCTGGGTGCAAAGCGTTTGATAGCCTAGAAAGCGTATGAAACCATAAGGCTGCAGCAATGAAAACAGTGTGCTGCTGGCACACGAGTAGACAGACACACTGAAGGAACAGAGGAGAAAGCCAGAACTAGGTTGGGGTGCACAGAACTTTGAAAATGACAGAGAGAGGGGGCTGTTGATAGAGTCACATGAGTAGATTCCTGGATAAAATGTCTTTATTTCACATTCTTACTAGTTAGACACTCAAGAGTTAAATGCGAGCAATGAGGCACAGGGACAGACTCAAAGCGGAAGGTGCTTCTCTCAGGATAAAGAAGCCTTCCTAGCTTGTTCTCAAATCTAAACACCATAAAGCAAAGGCTTGGCCATTGTATTTCTTAGAGCAACAGAGCCAGTTCCAGGACAGCCAAGGATACACAGAGAATCCATGACTCAAAACAAAAAATATCACAAGCACAATGAAAAAAGAAATGACAACCTGGGAAAAATAAAACTTATATAAAACACACAAAGACACACACCTCCATGTTATATGTACACATCATTCATAGGTAAATGACCATTTTTCGTACTTTGTTACGATCAAAAGATGGGCAGCTATTCCAGGGGTCAAAAGGATCATGGATAGAAAGGTATTTTCTATAAAGGAAATATGGATGGTCTTCCAATCTATCAATAACGTGATCTTTAACTCTTCATGATGGGCCAAGTGCTGGTGCTACAGAAAGATCTCGCTTTTTGTCACCTTTCCATAAACCCCCACCTTACAGCACAGGCTCTTGGCAGGAACATGAGGGAATAATCACTTACGCATCCTGTGCCCATGGAGGAAAGCAGCTGAGCAGAGCTTAACTCAGCAGTGGTCAGCAGCACAAGGGGCCGTGTCTCCTCCGGTCAGCAGTGCGTCCTGCAGGCACTCTGCACATAAACTTAGAGGTGTGCAGGGAAACACACACATAGGATTTTACTGCAGCATTGTAAACTTGAAAAAAGCAGTATGGCTAGCAACCTAAATATTTATGAATACGGAGCCCGATGAATCCTGACCTACCCAGTTATTGTAATGCTGTGGAAGATGAGAAACGTGCCACTATATAAACCTACTTATAGGAACGACCTCTGCCGAATAAAAATGCCAGAGAAAACAGAACTACGACAGGCTGCCTTCGGAGACACGAGCAAGAAAGTAAGCACACGCAGTCATGTTTCCTTGTATTTTCACAGCAGACAATGTGTAAGGATATACCATAAACTAATTAAAGTGTTTACTGCTTAGAAACACCATGAGTTGGCCAGATGGGGGGAAGGAGGTGGGAATGTTTTCACTGTAACATTCCACACGGTCCGTATACACATATACACATGTAGACATGGAGAGAGGCAGGAAAAGGGGCATATAGTAAAGTATTAGCCACATACATGGAGCTCTAACACAACATGCATTACTACCTTAACAAACCATGCATATAGAAACGGCCTGTGCTAAAGCCTATCCAGGAGCTGGCATTTGTCACGGCACAAGCAGTTGGCAGCCTGGTGCTGTCACCCTCACACAGTTTCATTTGCTTTCCCCACCGTGTTAGTTAGCTTTCCTTTTCTGTGACAAAATTCCAAAGGTAAACATGTGGGAAAGGAGGAGAAATTTGTCTTGGCTCGGGGTTCCAGGCTTCCGCTCTGCGGTTGACTGACTACTTCGATTGTGGGCTGGGTAGCGTGACACAGAATCCTGTGGGCAGAGTGCAGCTTCTTACCTCAGGGAAGGTGAGGGGAGTAAGGACATGGAGGGGACAGTCTTCTTAGTGTCACTTAGAACATTTATCCTATAGACTCCAATGTCTCCAAGCAGGACTGCAGGCTGTTGCCCAACGCTGCAACTTATGACCCTCAAGAGACACTTGATAGAAAAATAAAAAATACTTTCTGATAAATAAATGTGAATTGCTTATCTATATATTTCAGGTATTTGATTTACTGCTGCAAAATAGTATTTCATTCAGAAACCCGGTCTAAAAAGAGTGCCCAAACAACAACATAAAAATGAGATAAATAGCATCTAACATTTAAAAACCAATATACTATTAGCAGGATCCTTTGTTGAGACTTAGCTGAAAGCTTGTGATGTGATTGTGACCAGTCTGTTGAGCTCTAGTTTAATGGTTGTCATAGCTAGGGTGACCAGTCGTTTCTGTTTGCCCCAGATGGACAGGCTTACTTAGATGCAGCCCTCTCACTGCTGTGTCCAGGTCAGCCCCAAGCAAATCAGAACAGCTTGATGAGACACAGCCCAAACTTACGGAAATGACTGTCGCCTGAGCTCAGTAAGTCACCAGCCTGATTTTCCATCATCAGTCACTAATTATGAAAGATTTTGAGTAAATCACCTGCTAAATTTTCATCTTCTCTGATGACAATTTGTTCTTGGGAACTAATCAGGAGAAGTGCATAACCATATTTCCAAAAATGAATCAAGAGCCCACCCACACCCTGAATATAGAGAATTGTCCAAGGCAGAAGTTGTGTTGTTCGGTTTTACCTTTCACACACCTTTGAGAGGTTATACACACTATTCATGGCCCCCAAACCATGTCAGGAAGATGTGTGTCTCCATATCTACTTTTGACTGGCTCTCACCTCTCTCTCAGTTAGTATGTAAATTAAGAACCCGAGCCAGGGCTTGCTGAAGTGTCTGCCTTGCCCAGGGGCTTATCACCAGCCTGGCTGCGGAGTGCTTTTGACTGCATGGAAAGGCGTGGCAGATCCTTGGTTGCCGTGCTTGTTTTGTGGTGGTGTTGTTGTTTCGTGTGTCT
>OU015743.1:4193032-4207382 GCA_907169655.1 Acomys percivali | reverse complement strand
TCTTGCTGCATTTACTCTGCCCCAAACTTTACATAATTAATTGCTTCTGGAATAAAACAGAATGATTGAAGGAAAGATTAGCTTCGTTCTGTGTTTGCACATGTTATTACTTGCTAATTATAATGAGAATATGGTCATCTGGAGGCTTTGTGAATCAATGTATATTTTTACTATGTTTAATGGACTGGATGAGATAAATCTTCATTGTTATCTTATCAGAGTATCTTAATGGAGATTTTTTGATCTACAGATTATGGAACAATCAAACTTTTTCTTTAGAGTTCCTAAAAATTTGAAGAAACTTGGCCATTTATCTGGTATCTTAAAAACAACAAAATAAAAACCAGAATTGTATATGTACACCCTGTTATATTTGTATGCATGAAAATTCTATTTATTATAAACCCGTAATACTTTGTAGCAATTTTATATCCAGCATGTTCTTCCTTGGATATTATTACAGCATAATTTGAGGGCCTAACCTGTGCCACTAACATTAAGCTAGCCTGTGCTATAGGCAAGGGAGCTCTGAGTAGCCACTTGAGTTATTGAGAATAAACTTAACTAGTTGGTGGTGAACGCAGGACTTGTAGCTTATAGCCACCAGTGTGTGAGGCTGAGCCTTTTCCACTCTGTGCATTCACTTTCTATGTTAGTGTCTTTCCCTTCTGTGTAGGTGTTAAGATAAAGATGTAGACAGCTTCAATATTGCTGGGAAATGGCTAAAGAAAATGACTGCTGCTAAGGTACTGATGGTGTCTTGTATACTTGTATGTGTCCTTGGGGATGGGCTGAACAGTGTTTTCCTTGAAATAGTCACTCCTTGAGATTTATGTCTTGGTTCTTTTGGAAACTTATGGGCTAGAATTCTTCCTGGTGACTAAAGAAGTTTAGTAACTCTCCTAGATTCCACGTCCCTAAGAGAAGGCTTGTATCAGCATGCACTTGTCAATAGCTGTGTGTGTTAGAGTCAGAGCATTGTTGTTGTCAGTAAGTATGCAGTTCAGACCCATCTGTCTTCATGTTTGTCATCTCCAGGGTAAAAACACCCCAGTTCTTTGTGCACACAAGTGATCCGGATTCTTGTGTCCCCCATTTATAAATGTCCTTAAAAGCATTGTTTGCTTAGTTGCCTGTTGGGGCAGTGGGGGTTTGATGAACATAAAATCACGAATGAAGGAAGGTGTAAAGAAAGTATAGGCATACACATATGCAAAGTAAACTATATGCAACATAAAATAATAACAAATAAAAATAGAAAACCAAAAAAATCCTCCATATGATGGAAAGCAGGTCTTTACTTAATACATGAAGGAATTAGATTAAGTCACCAGAAGTAACATGATCTGTCTTTGCCAGGCAAAGCGTATAGATTATTTACCACAGAGGGGAACAAGTGATTAAAAATTGATGTATTGAGCATATAAGAATTAATAGAAATATAAGTTTAAAAGTAGCGATGATAGTTTTGATTTACCAAAAGTAACCTGGGTTTTGTCTCCTCCAGATACAAGGAGGGAGTGGACTCTAGGCTCATGAGAGCACTTCGCTCTGATGATCAAATGCATCGAATGCTTTCTTTAACTTAAAATCCCTTCCCTGTATTTTTCCTAATGGAATCAACGTGTGCATTCTGTGTGTGCTGACCTTGATTGTGGTGGCACTGTTCATGACTGCACAAGTTGAGAAGGGAATTCAGGACATTTGCCTTATAGGGAAGACATTGCGGCTTGAACGTCTGTGGATGGTTCTGCCCTTTGGAAATTTTAAACCACCATAGAAAAGCTGGTGGTAACATTTAATATTTTAACAATGTATCTTTAGTTGGCTTGACTTTAAATATGTGTCTACTGTAGTCCCTTGTGGTGACAGCAAGTGTCTGGGTTAAGCCTACTTGTGTTTCTGCCTTGTGCTTGTGCTTGTGGGTCAGGATAGAAGCCCTCAGCTGTAGGTCCACGCCTGACTGCCTGCTGCCACTCTCTCCCTGTGCTAATCATTGACAACCCTCTGAAACTGTGAGCGCCTGTAAGTTGTCTTTTGTAAGTTGCCTTGGTTATGGTGTTTATCACACCCATTAAAAGTAAGCAAGACACATGGTGTACCCTTCCTCCTTTTATCCGATAAAGAGCACTGGGAATACCTTCAAATTTATAGAAAGTTGCAGTTACGATATTACAGAAATGGGTGTATATTTATTATGTACCTCATTTGCTTTTATCACTAACAAGTTGTGCGGTCATGGGACATTTTCCAGAACTTAGAAATGAACACTGCCATATAACTGTGCATTTAATGATAGAATGTATTAGGTTAGAGCCAGTGTTTTGGTGGTTTTTTTTTTTTTTTCTTACCTACTTTGTAACCAAAAGATTCCATTGCAACGATTGCGTTGAACGGTATGATCGGTATGATTTCCTTTGCTCTCTGTTTTCTGATCTTCCCTCCCGGGTGGAAGCTGACTTAGAGCCCGTGTTTCTGGGCAGGTATGATATTTCGGTACCTGCCATCCACTGACCATCCTTCACCATCTCAGCCCCACACTCAGCAATACCATTCTGGCTCCTTCTGCATAGCTCAACTTGCGGAGAGTTGTTAGTTACGTTAGTTACGTCGGCTGAGTGGAGCCGTCGATCCCCCAGATCAATAGATGTCTTCATGCTGTCATTGCTCTTACTGTCTCACTTGCCTATGTGGCTGATCTTGTCCTTGTTTCCAAGTACCCAGGCTGCCTTGCTGGCAGCTGCTCACTGAACGTCACCATCACAGGCCCCTTGTCAAACAGTTCCCGTGCCACCGCATCCCTCACTCAGCCCCAAACTGGTCACCTGTCCCCTCAGCTCATCCTACTTGATATGTTTAAATAAGATCTCCCTAGTTGCAATAGATCTGGTTGTTTGTAACCATCCTTCAGCCTTTCTGTGTATTTCTTTCTATCCTATTGAAATACATCAGGATTCTGTTAGTAGAAGGTCCTACTAACCTTCCTCTGGAATATTGTTAGAGGTGTCTCACTGTCTGCCACTTGCCTGTCACGTGTGGTTTTGTGTGTGTGTGTGTGTGTGTGTGTGTGTGTGTGTGTGTGTTTTGGAGAGATCAGCACAGCTTAGGCTATTTGGCATTAAAGTTTCTCAGCTGTATAATATGATAAATATCCCTCTCAGGCTGGGCATATTTTTAAAAGACAAGTAATCAGGTCCAGTCAGATCAATGAAACTCCCTGCGTTGTAAACTAATGTAATAACATATTAGAGCTCTTTAGTATCAATTAGCCAAGTGGCCTGATGAAGAGTCAACGACCACAAAGTACTCCACTCACTTTCAAGGCCTGGCTTGGTGCTGGAGGCCGCTGCTCATCAGGAGATCCCAACGGCGTCAGAGATGGACCCTTGACTGTCGTCATGGAGTTCTTCGCTAGGGACAGGAGCTTCCTTCCCGGGTGTAGTCACAGGACAGCTTCCCTTCAGAATGAGTGTATCAGGGCCACATAATGTTTGCATCTTCCAAATATAGTGAGAGCCCAGTTCATCCTGGGTGATGCAGTTTCCCACGTACGGATCTTATCTTACTCAGAGTTTATGAATACAGATGGCGTTTACTATCACTGAAGAATCAATGAAATATTTAGGCATTTATCACTTTGAATCTAAAAAGTTAAATTTCACCGTGCCATGGTGCTCCCTGGAGGACAAAGCAGGGCATTCCTTTTCATTAATGAGCTTTTCTTGGGGCGTCCTGTAATGACTGAGGAATTCCTGTGCAGTTTACTAAAGAACACTGCTCTTTAATAAGAAATTTTATTACATATTTTCACATCATTTGCCTGTCCTCGCTAATGGCTTATAAATGAGCTACTCTTTTGAGCCTATCCTGTTGAGCTTCCAGCCCCCTCTGTGTCCGTTCTGCCAATTCTAGGTGATTTAATGGGCCTGTGAATGTAGACACAAAGGAAATAAACAGATTGCTCTCTCCCTAGAGCCATGGGCCAATGGGTGAAGCTGGGTGAATCACCGTGATAGGACCAGGCTCTGTGTCCATGAAGCCTGGTTGTTGAAGGTGATCTTTCCGCTATAGCCAAAATTCTCTAATAGATGAAAGCACACACCATAGTAAATGTCTTTCTCCACTGGCAAACTTCCTACTTTTGCACGGTTGCTGTGTGCCAGCTGCCTTACAGAAGAGCCCCGTGGAGGCAGCAACCATCCTCTGCTGCGTCTGTGGTCAGTCCCCGGCTGATGATGTCACTGGACCCTGAGAAGATGACTGAGTGCTTGATGCTCATGTTAGCTTGACTGGAGGAACTGCTCCAGACCAGCGTTAGTTCTAGAGCAGATAGCACAGGACTCTGAGGTGTGGACAAGCAGCTTCAGAATCGGAACCCCATCTTTCCTCTTTGGATCTTGGCTCCTCTTCTGGAAGGATTTGTTCAGTTAGGATCCCCACACAAAGGGTTTTTACAGTAGTGTACGTTGCACTTTGAAGACATTTCACTTGTGTTCGGTAGGTTTATCTTCTGCTGCTGAGGTGACAGTTGCAATGTTGGAGACATTTTGATGCCCAGTTAGACCCAAACTTACACTGTTCGTTATGTGTTGTCAGGTTGATTTCAAACAACGCTTACTCACCCCTGTGATCCCCGGGTTGGATTTTGGGATATTTCTTCATGATCTAGACTCATCATGTGTCTTGGAGAGACTGTCCCGCAAGTGACTCTCTCTGTGTCCTCATTGCACCCCAGTCGTTGGCACAGGGCTGTGCTTTGCTCCTTGTTTGCCTAAAACTGGTTCTCTGCTAAGTGTGTCCTGCCAGGCCCCATCACTGTGCATGTAAAAGCCGCTTGCCTTCTGACTAATGTCTAGTAAGGAGGCAATTCCAAATTGCAGCTTCACCGTGTTCTGCCAATTCCCGTTTGCTTCTTTCTTTTACTCTCTTCTTATAAACTCAAGGTTCCTCATTCCGCCCAGTCTGGGTTAAAATTTTTGTGTCATTCTTTTGACGTTCAAGTCACCCCCCCCACCCCCACCCCCGCCGCTGTAGTTTGGTCAGTGGGGGTCCTTTAAGCAGGTCGGCTGTCTTCTTGATAGATTTCTGTTTTTATTTGAGTGCTACATTGGGGCTTTCGGAGACTGTTGGGTCTCTCCTTCAATAGCCAAAAGCTGGCAGAACTGAGTGCTCTAGACTGGAATCACATTTCTCGGCTGGTTTCTATAGGTCTGATTGAGTGACACTCACACTCCTCAAAGACGGTGTCTAGTTCACGGTTATAATCTCCTAGTGCAACATGCAGGTGTATAGAAAACACTCAAAGTAGGCTAAAGGAAGAAGGGGTGGGGGGATGGCAGGAGGGAGGGAGGAAGTGTTAGAGAGCTACACAGAGACAGACAGCTTGAATCTTGAGTGTCCAGACAGATCTTTGTCTTCAGCACGTGGTAAACATTCTCTTTAACAGTATATATGTATTTCCAGTTGTTATTTCTTCAGAATGATTCTTTTGACGTTTGAAATAAAGCATAAACTGTGTGCCTAGAACCAAACAGACAGGTCTTGCCATTTGATTGGCCCCACCAATTCTTTTCCCCCATTTATTTATTTATTTATTCATTTTTTATTTATTTAATCATGTTATAACCCAATGCCAACTCCCTCCCTCCTCTCCTCCCAGTTCCACTCTCACCTCCTCCTCCTCCTCCCACTCCCCCCTCCCCCTCCTTCCAGAGAAGAGGAGACACTCAAAGGGCACCAATCCACCCTGACACCTCAAGTCACAGTAGGACCTCTCCCATCAGGGAGTGATAAGGCAGCAAAGCTAAGGGAAGGGGACCCAGCAGCAGCCAATAGACTTAGATACAGCCCCTACTCCCATTGTTAGGGGCCCCAGATATTGACCAAGCTACACATGTGCTACATATGTGTAGGGGTCTAGGTCCAGCCCATGCATGCTCTGTGGTTGGTGGTTCAGTCTCTGTGAGCTCCCATGGGCTCAAGTTAGTTGACTCCGTGGGTTTTCTTATGGTGTCATTGACCCCTCCAGCTCCCTCTATCCTTTATTCCAACCTTTCATAGAACTTCCTGAGATTGGCCTGTTACTTGGTCTTGAGTTTCTGCATCTGTGTCTCCATCGCCTGCTTGATGAAGCCCCTCAGAAGACAGTTATGCTAGGCTCCTGTCTGCAGGCCTACCAGAGTATCATTAATGGTGACAGTGGTCAGCCCTCTCCCATGGGTGGATCTTAATCTGGGCCCCGACACTTTCAACAAGTCCCTCATCTTCTTAAGCCTCCGTTTTCTTTCTTGAGAATATGAGAAGTAGATAAAAGCACTTGGCCAAGAAGTTGTCAGGATTAAATGAGAAAATGCCTGAAATGTCTTGGCCTCTGGGTAAATATTATACACACAAGGTATCCTGTGAGCAGCTTAAGTAGGGAATCCATGCACTGTTTTGTAGCAATTGTGAGACTGCTTACAGAATGAGCGCTCATATTTTGCTTTGGAGATTCCTAGAGGAGTAACTTTGGAGAATGTAAGGTATAGAACCGGCCGTGGCCAAGGTGTTCTCTTTAGCGCTTCTATCCCTGACTCTCCTGCAGGGACGGAAATCCTTGAAGTTTGGAAGTGCCTATGCCTGCTGGCTGCACAGCTGGAGTCCTGGGGACCATCTTGCCTTTCCCAGACTCCCTGTGTTGGGCAGTCTGTCCTGGCAGGCCACTGCTTTTGATTAAGGAGATCTGCAGTCTGTCCACTGTTCATCCTGTGCAGCTTTGACTCTAGCTACTGTCCCTATCCTTGGTGTCCCAGCTGTCTCTGGGAGCAGTGCCTTTGATATGACTTCATGCTGATGGTAAGGTGGAGCTAGCTCTTTTTTTTCTCAGAATGTACTAGATCCTGTGGACACCACCTCCCTTTCTTTGCATAAAAAAAAAAATCTTGTCTTTCCCATTGCTTGCAGGTTGGGTAAATGTCCTAAGGCCTCGAATCTGGCTTTCTGTGGTTCCCCAGTCTTTCTGGCCAGGGTCTCCCCACATTCACCTGTGTTCTGAAAGTGCTTCCTTTATTGTGGCCTGGCCAAGAGCCCTGTAGGTACTGCCCTTTCTAGTTGGAATGTCCTCTCCTCTTCTTTTCCACAGCCATCTTTTGCCGGCTTTAGCGCCACAAATTGCCTGAAGGTTCCAGCTTTGCTGCCACTTGTGAGAGAACTTCTCTTGATCTCCTTGACTGGCTCTCTGGGCCATACAGTCTGAGAGTCCATGATAAAGCTTGCAGCCATTGCATTATTTGACCCCTTACTACATTTAAAAATCTGTAATAAGATTACTGTTGTCCCTACAGAGCCTTGTACACAGTGTGTCCTCTGTATTATTTGTTGAAACAACAGAGAGCGGTTAGTAAGGCTGGATGCTGAGGTTGGGTACCAAGGACAATTGTGTATTCGGTGTTCAACTATTTCCATAGTCCTTGTCCCGTAGCTAATAAAGGCTTCAACATATCATATTCTGCAGAGACAACAATCGCCAGAACTTGATGGGACAGGTTTTCTCAGTTCCTGCAGTGCCAATGGTGTCAGAGAGGCTGACAGAATCCAAGGAGGTTCAGGCACAGCGGGTGTCTCATGCCAGTACTTAAGGGGTCACTCATTGACTTGGGACCTGGGATCGCACTGGATAGCCAACACAGGGGTGGTGTCTATGCAGAGACTCGGGTCATGGGGAATATGTGAAGGGTATCTGGGTCAGAAGCTGTGGAGTGATGAGTTGAGGTACAAATATTTGGGGTCATCAAGTAGAGATGTACTTGTGAGTACAGGCTCCTTTGTAGAGGAAGTCCGAATAGAAATATTAGTGCATAGCATCCCTGCTCTGCAGCCCTGTTAGTGTCCTAATGCTGCTACAGACACGGGTTAGTGACTCCATAAGTGCTGTCTTATTCTGTGATGTAGAGGAGTCTGAGGTACATCTCACTGTTAATGTCTAAGTGTGTCCCAGACACATTCCTTCCGGCATCCCCAACAAAGAGCTGTGACCTCACACCTCTTCTGGTGTCTAGAAGCCATCTGTAGTCCTTGGCTTTCAGTCTTCCTCTACCTTCAAAGCTACAAGGTCCTGTCTTTGTGACCCCTGTGTTTTAGCCATACCCTCTGAACGTAAGGGGCAAACATCTTCATTTATGGATCTATGGGACCCGCTAGATTTTCCCAGCTATGCCCTCCATTTCAAGTATCTGACCGTATCTCCAAAGATCTTTTATTTTGGTCATGTAAAGCATCTTTGAAGGGTGTTATTCTGCCAGTCACAAGCTCCAAGCTGAAAAATCACTTGGGGAATAGTCCCATCATTTACTTGCTACAGTTGCTTTGTTTCTTTAGCGCCCAGTGCAGGTTTTTAGTCATTGGGTTTAACAGCTGTTACATTTGTTTATCATGTTAGCGCATGATAAACTATTACAATCAAGTGTGGCCTAAGAAGGGCTCTTTCATACTGTCCATGGGGAAAAGCCACTGGTAACCAAGGTTGTGGAATCAGTAGCTCCTTTGAATGTAAATTCCAAGGTTTTTGGAAACTCTTTTAATGCTTATACATTAAGTGTTAAAAATAGTACTAATTTAGTACTCTCCTTTGCCCTGCATGGTAAGCTGCACTTACTCTTTGCAAATATTCTCTTCCTCTGTGTTCTTGGCCATCTTTATTGCTGCTGCCTTTCTCTTAAGTCAGTAACCAGTAGGTTCCGCATGATCTTAAGCTCAGTTCCTAAATAGGAAGGAAAAATTGAATAACACAAGGATTTAGAAATGTAAATATATGAAAGCATAATAAATGCATCTTGATAGAAACACATTGAAAACATGGAAGAATGGACAATTTCCTGTTAAACTAAAGATTGTCAAAAACGTATGCAAGAAAACGTAGATTATTCACATGAGTCAGTAGGTGTCTGGAGTAACGGCGCACGGACTTACACTTGACTATCAGTCATTTTAATAGAACATTGAGGATGGGCCAACAACTTCAGATGCCTGGGGAATCTTCTCCGCCTGAGGACCTGTGGGTCCCGTTAGATTTCCCCAGATATACTCTCCATTGGAAAAGATGTAATTCCCTCTGCAGAGTAAATGGACAATGAACTCTCGGGACAATGGCGTAAGCTACGAGAATATAAGAGCATGTTATCTATCAACAGCCGGATTCTAATTCTTTCCTCATACAACCCAGCCATGTTTTTAGAAGAATGATAATTTACTACCAAGGAAAGTACATTGACCTAACTACAAAGCAGGGATCCAGTACTGCAAAACCTGGCATGTAATTTCTATAGTAACAAAAAAACAAAACAAAACAAAAACAAAAACAAAAACAAAAATGACCATGCTATATATGATTTCTGAATTGAAAAAGTTCCTTAAAAATGTCATTTATTGAAAAAAAAAACTTTCTTATTAAAGTATGATCAAATGTGGTGAAATTTATTTTAACACTCTTGGAGCAAATATGCTACATAACAAAACATTAAGATATTTTCAGTGCAAATAATTGAATAGGAGTGTCTGTCATATGAAATATTCAGTAATCTTGGAGTTTTGGAATTGATAAGCAAAATCAAATGGATGCGATGAACTTTGGAAGGAAGAGCTCAAACTGCACATACATGTTTGCCATTCCTGTGATTTTCATACATTGGAAACTAATTATAAAACATCATAATTAATACAAAAATGTTAAAGTGATTGGATACAGGATAAATATTTTTGAAGCACATTCTTTCTGTGTCCCATACCTCTTCACTTAGAAATAGAAAAGAAAAAAAAAAGCATATTCACAATAGTTTATGAGAGCCTAACATTTTGAGAAGGAAGTGGGAAGGACCCTACCTGAGGAAAAGCTGAGCACTATCTATCAACATCTGAAGATAAGCGGAGACACACCCCTCAAATGCCAGTCCTTTCAAAATCGACATTTAAGTTAATTCCAAATTGAATCCCAGCTGGTTTTGCTGTAAGTTGGGTAAAAACGGTTTCCTACTGAAATCATAGCCATCCTGGTGGTGTAGGCATGCACCACGGATTTCTGAAACACATTAGAAAATCTCGCGAAAGGCGTCTGACATTGTGGTAGGGTAGTGCGGAGAGTTGCCCAAGAGAACAGCCGACTTTTAAATCTCCTCGACCTGACTTTGCCTTTGTGAAACCGATTCAAATAAAGACAATTTTTAAGAGAAGAAAAGGCTCTTTGGTGCACGCCTTAAATCCCAGCACTTGGGAGGCAGAGGCAGGCGGATTGCTGTGAGTTTGAGGCGAGCCTGGTCTACAAAATGAGTCCAGGGCAGCCAAGGCTACACAGAGAAACTCTGTCTTGAAAAAACAACAACAACAACAAAAAAGAATATTTTACGGAACCCTCTAGTTGTGAGGGAGAATGCAAGCTGTAGTGGAACCGTCTGTTCACAAGAGAAATGCCATGCACAACAAAACAAGGTCCTTTAACTCTCATTTTCCCCCTTAAAATATTTTATTTTATGTGTATGAGCAATTTACCCACATGTTTATCTATGGACCATGTACATGCCTGGTGCCTGTGGAGACACGAAGAAGGTGTTGGTCCCCTGGAAACTGGAGTTGCCGATGCGTGTGAGCAGCCATGTGGGGACTGAGAGTTGAACTTGGGTCCTCTGGAAGAGCACCCAGTGTTCTTCAGCTCTGAGCCATCTCTCCAGCCCCGTTCATTTCTGAAGGCTGTTTTCCTTGTTGGGGTTCTTTATTGCTATTGTATCAGACCTCAGTGCTTCAAGATGCTATTTCTTAGTGTCCCTAACCCAAGTACTGCTGAAGAAGAGTCAACCACATTCACCAACACCACTGCTGATGTTTCCTAGCCATCCCTGCCTCGCTTTCCCTCTTATTCTTTCTGCTGTCTGCTGTACTGTGTATTTATTTGTTTTGTTTCCTGCCTTTCCTTGGTAGAATTTATGCTGATAAAGGCAGTTAGGGTTTTGTGTATGCTAGGCTCCCTGCACTTTGTAAATGTCCTCTTTATATTTACTAGATGAAAACAAAGACTGAATGAACAGTATCCTCAAGGCAAAATAGATTGCCCGATCCTCTGCACTATTCGCCTTCCTCATGTTCCAACAATTGGATTTTCATTGCTGTATTATGATAGTCATCTGTTTCCCCCCATAAGCTGCAGGCTCCTTAAGGCAGACGCTGCGTCTTACTTTTCTTTGGCTCATTAGCAGTAACACAGGGTCTGTCTCATAGAAAGAACCAAAGAAATGGTTTTTGAATCAATGTGTACCAGACTTCGATGGATTTTCTTTCCTTCTTGGTATACATAACTAAACTTTGAAGACTGCTTCAAGAATATGTGTGTCCTTGCCTTGTCCCTTCTGAGGTCACTGTGATGGTTAGTTTCATGTCAACTTGTCACAACCTAGAATTAATTGAAAGGAGGGAACCTCAATTGGAAAAAAGTGCTTCCACAAGGTCTGGATGTAAGGTATTTTCTTTATTGGTGATTGATGGGTGAGGGCCCAGCCCATTGTGAGTGGGGCCACCCCTGGGGTAGTGGTCCTGGGTTCTGTAAGAAAGCAGGCTGAGCAAGCCATGGGGAACAAGCTAGTAAGCAGTGCTCCTCCATGGCCTCTGCATCAGCTCCTTTCCGGTCCAGGTTCCCTCCCAACTTCCTTTAATGATGGACTATGATGTAGAAGTGTAAGCCAAGTAAACCCTCTCCTCCCCAGCCTGCTTTTGTCATGGTGTTTCACCGAAGTGATAGTGACCCTGAGACCATCACTAATTCCAGGGCCTTCCCTACGGAGCTGTGTCCTCCTCACAGGATGATTCCTCCTCCTCACCCAACCCCTCTGAGCATCAGCATTGACACTCGTCCCTGGTCCTCTCTGCTTCTTTGGCTCCAGCCAGTGTGTGCTCAGGGTTAGATAGATGGTTATTTTCTGGATGACTTTCTGTTGCTGTGGCCAGAACAACTTAGGGTAAGAAAGAAAGACATATTTGCCTTACACTTCCAGGCCATCAGCCGTTACTGAGGGATGGCAGGGTAGACACTTGAGGCAGAAACCATGGAGGATGACCCCTTGCTTGGTGCTGGGTCATATTTGGCCAGCATTCTTATATATCCTTGGTCCTTCTGCATCAATTTACAGTCAAGGCTGTACCCTCCGGACATGCCCACAGGGCAGTCTGATCTGGGCAATTCCTTGATCGGGGCTTTTCTCTCAGATGACTGTGGATGTTGCCAAGTTGAAATTAAAGCTAACCAGGACACAATCAGAATAAAGTAACAGTGTAATTCTTTAGTTCTTGAAAAGTATCCCCACCACCATTCCTCCCTTCCCTCCACTTTCCCTCTTATTCCTTTTCTTACTGTTTTCTTTTACTCAGACCTAAACATCTATTCCTGGTCCGCCGCAAGCTTCCTCTTCCTAAATTCTGTGAATCAACTATTCTTAAGCATTGTGTATGTTGGTGTTGACTAAATACAAATTTCACACCTGGAACTTTTGTTTTTAATGTCTCCTGGATAGTTCATGCCAGATGGCCTTTAGAGCTCTTTAAATTTCATGGTTCAAAATATTTAGCATTTCTGAAAACCTATTCTGTTTGTTTTTCAAGCCTGGTCCTCTAGTTCTGTCTTGCTTAGTGGCAAGCATCATTTCTTTGTTTAAAATAATCTCCTAGCTTTACTGTATACGTAGGCTAAAGACAGAAATTCTTAGCGTGGTGGTTTAATTGTAGTCTTCCTTTTTCCCAGGAAGGAAAGCACTCAAAGCCGCTCAAATAATAGGCTGGATGATAAAAATACGTGTTGACAGCGTGAAGAGTCATGGAGATTGAAGATAGGAGTTCTGATTAGAGAGTGGATTCTGCCCCTGTACTGGGGCATCACAACAGGAATATGGCCCCTCTGCTGTTCTCAACTAAGAGCTGCCCAAGCCACCTGCAGGGTCTGTGAAGTCAGAACACCAGTCTGATCCCCAGCATCTCTGGTTCAGGGGAATACCACATCCTCATGTATCCTCATAGTGGCACTAGGTATCTTTCAGGTGATGCTGATGCTGTTGGTGCCATCTTTCAGGTGATGCTGATGCTATTGGTGCCACGGTTGGGAACCTTCTTCCTTTAAGGTTCAGGCACATCATCTGTGAAAATGTTGGTAGTCTCCATCATAACCGATTCTTTCTCTGCTTCCTAGGCTTCTTCTCTCATGTTATATTAGAACAACGGTTCTCACACTTTAGCATGCATCAGTACGTTGAAAATGCACTGTTGTTCATACAACACACAGTTTCTGAGTCATCCATCCTGGAGTGAGGCCTCCAAATTCGCATTTCCAGCAGTATCCAGGTACTAATTATCCTGTTAAAGAACACGGATTCCAGGCCCTGCTTGCGTACCTCTCTGCCTGTGTTAGAATTCCTCCATTGCTCTTATTTCAGGTGTTGACACTGTTGAAGGTTCTCAGCCACATGGTTATTGAATACAATGGAGTCACCATATCTGGAATCAGGATGTTGCATCCTCTAACATGTATTTATGGATTGGTATTTTTATAGTATTATTATCATCATCATCATCATCATCTTTATCATCATCATCATTGTTGTGGTAGTGGTGATGATGTGTGTGCATGCGTGCATGTGTGCGTGCGTGCTTGCATGCGTGTGTGTGTGTGTAGGCATGCACATGTGTAGGGGTGAAATGACAGTTCTCTGGTGTTATTTCTATCCTGTTACCTTATAGGAATCAGGGATTGAATTCAAGTCTTCAGGCCTGCAGGCAACTGCCTCTCCCTAAGAAGCCATCATCTCCAGCATATCGCTTTCTTGATTTTATTTCTGTCTCTCCCACTCCTTCAATTGTCTGGACTTAAATAAAATCCTGAGTCTTAGCTTTTTCCCTTTCCTTCGGTTATTACTGTCACTTGTTCTCTGGCTTCACCATTTGCAGGACCAGGGCCCCTCCCTGCTGTTCTCCTGGCTTGTCATTCTGTATTCGCTGCCTTCCCTTTATAAGCATCCAGCTGTCTGCAAACTTTGCCATCTGCTCCCAGTTCTAGATGCCAGGAGCTGCTGGACGAGTCCCTTGGTGCAGTTGGCTCCTTTGTAGTAATTAGTTCAATGAGTGGCTGTCTCAGTCTTGGTTCAGTGTCCCCAACTTTCCCTTTTCTTGTTCTTCTGATTTGCACAGCAGCGTTTGTTCTTTGATGGATGATCTGAGCTGAAGGTCAAGGCTGCTTGGTGCCATCCCTTTAGAGTTCTCTTCGCTAGTGTGTCAAATTCTTTTATTTTATTTTATTTTTCATTTTCCTCGCTGTTCTTTGGACCTCACTTTCTTTTACAGTGATGAT
>OU015743.1:4172730-4186898 GCA_907169655.1 Acomys percivali | reverse complement strand
GTGTGTGTGTGTGTGTGTGTGTGTGTGTGTGTGTGTGTGTGTGTGTGTGTGTGTAACAAACTCATATTTTTGTGACTGGTCCTGACTAAAGCTGTTATCTCTGTCAGCTTGCATTGTGGCAGAAGTGTCTGTGGGGTTTGCTGGTCTGTGGATTTGGCTGAGGCCAACTAGAAGAACACTTCACCCTGGCGGGTGAAGCTCAGTGACGACCCCGCTCCTACCTGGTGAAAGGAAACAACGGCTCTGCTCGTTGCCACACACAAGAAACATCACGTCCCTATCACTTGAAAGAAGCACACACCCAGTCTTCTGTAAGAGAGTGACTTCCCCATGGTAGCCCGAGAGAGAACCTTGCCCACCACCAAGTAAGCCAAGGTGTAGATAGCTGTGGGCTACCCGGAAATCCCTGGGAACCTGTGGTCCATGAGAGGCATGGGAGGCAGGCGGATACCTTCACTCACAGCCCTAGCCACCACACCCCAGTTCTGATGATGCTGGGGAATTTTCATGCATCTGGAGGTTTAGCCGTGGGCTAGTGCGCTGCATCCCAACAACGTCCAAGCGCCCCTCGCCAGCAGGACGATGGTCCATATATGTTGCAGGGTGTGTATGGCCTTCAGTTTGTGTTGCCTTGTGCCTGGGGTGAGGCACGCTGCCCCTTGGATCTGTGTGTGTTATAATCTCACTAAATAAAAGGAAGAGCCCGCTTTTCCACCCACCAGACCCAAGCAGCTTGACAGCTCTCACCACCTTAGTCTGTACCTCATTGCTTTATGCTTTTATTCATGTATAAGCATGCACACTTCTAATGAAATGTGTGTATAAGCTACGCTCAACTGTGCTTAATGAATATTTACAAAAGAGTAATTAGTTCTTGTCATAACCATACAAAACCAAAAGTTTTGACTTTTGTATGGCTATTTTGATTTTCCCCATTTTGTGCTTTTGTAAAGGCTGCATTTATTCCTTTTTAATTTCATAGAATAAAATATTAGGTTAGAGTTGAATAGATCAACAAATACTAACACCCTTTTGGCTATAAATATGTATAAACCCAACTTTTCAAAACTTTAATTAAGTTCACTAAGCCACTGTCAGTGAGTGAGTTTATTAATGTGCCAGCTGACTTAATTTTACAGTGCTGTTAAGCTGAAATGCTAATGATTGGGTGTGCGTTTCTGTCTTGACTGCATATGGCATTGTGAGACAGTTCTGTGTAGTGGGTGTGCTGAAGCTAGAACAGTCTATGTCAAAACGTCTCCAGCTGCGAGGTTTCTCTGAGCATTGGTATCTTGTAACTACGGAATTGAGTTATTGATCCAATGATCAGTGCGATACTGCACATCTGTCATCCCTGATACTCGGTGGGCAGAGGCGAGAGGAACACTTAAGCCCAGGAATCCAAAGCCAGCCTCAGCAACATGACAGGGCCTGCTACCCAGCCCTCCCCTCCCCCCCCCCGCCCCCCCCTCCCCTGCCCTCCCCTCCCCTCCCCTCCCCGCTTGCTCCCTTCCTGTTTGTCCTGTCTCTTTGTTTCTGTTTCTGTCTCTCTTTCTCTCACACATACAGTATGAATGGAAATATACACATATATGCTCACATGTACACATGTACACTTGCATACACACACATCATATCTGTGCAGCATACAAATAATTCAGTACCTGGCATATACTATTTATCAAGTGACAGATAAAATATAACTAAAGATATTTTCTGCATCACACAATATTTACCAGAAGAGTAACAATTAGAACAGTTCACTATAGCCAGTGAGTGTAGGGAAAAGAAGTTGAAACTTAGCATTTGCAAATCTGTATTTGTACCTAATGTTCTATAAGACAGATGCCGCATCTAAAGAAGTGCCTCGGAGAGTCATATAAGAAACACCGAAGCATCAAATAGTCGGTTCCTTCTCTTCAAGGTGGTTAAGAGAAACGAGTTAGTCAAACATATAAAGGCAGCTTTTATTCTCCTGGCTCAGTTGTTGTCTGAGAGGCTGACTGCCTCCTTCTGCTAACCTAGGCCTAGTTCCGGAAGCTTCTAGCCTCTGTCCAGTCTAACCTCAGCCTAGCATGTGTTCAGACTCACTGCTTAATAAGCTCACCCTTACTTGTTCTTTCTGAGCTCTGGGCTGCCTGGTTCAGCTCAGCTGTTCTGGCTCAAACTCCTCTCCCAGCTGACTTATTTAATCTGGCTTCTCTCTTGGCCCGGAATTGCTGTGCTTGGCCTCAAACTAACTCAGCAATCTGCTTTAATCTTCTGGCTTCTTCTCATTTTCTGGCTGATTCAGTCTTCACCTGAGTTCTCTCTCTGAAACCCATCTCTCTATGACTGTCCTGGTAAAACTTCTTACTCTCTATGAAAAACTGCGTATTAAGTAGCTTTCCTCTCTCTTCTCATGAAAGTTGGGCATGTCCTAGTCTGTCAATTCTTCTCTGATTCGTCATTTTTTCTGCCACTCAACTAGACATCATTTTCAAACACGAGTGCTTCCTTCTACAAACGAGGTTTACCTCTCTTTGGAATTAAAGGCATGTGCCTCCACACCTGGACCTAAGCTTTTCTTTATCTGATACTTGCCCTATTCCAGGCTGGCCTTGAACTCAGATCTGTTTGCCTCTGTCTCCTGGACTAAAGGCATGTTTGTATTCCAGCAGGATCACACAGACCTAGAAGGTCTTTAGATGTGATTTCTTGTCAGAACAGTAATATTTTGAATTAACATTTTTTCTACACAGATTTTCTTGAATAATTCTTCCATTTGCTTGATGGTTTTTCTTTTTGAGCCAGAGTCTCATGCAGGCCATACTGACCTGGAACTTGCTCTGCAGCCGGGGTTGGCCTTGGACTCTCTTGCCCTGACTTCCCGAGTATGAGGATTGCAGACAGGCATGAGCCACCATGCCACACTCGTGAACTCCCTTTTAAGGCCCAAAGTGATGTTATGTCTGCTTTTGCCTTTAAGTCATTCGACAAGAATTCATGGCCAGACAGAATAGCAGCTAGCAAGATGGTGAAGAGCAAGGCTGAGGATTCACTGATTTTTTTTTTTTTTTAGATGCTTGTATTCCAACTCAAAGCAGACAAACACAGCTGGTGCCTCTGTCTGATTCCGCACTGCAGAGGCAGAGGCAGGAGGTCCCGAATTTCAGGCCTGTCTGGGCTATATTGTGAGGCCTTGCCTGACTTGAACAATGAAAAACAAACACAGTGTTTAGCTCAGGCTAAAGTAAGGCTTGAGGGAGCTAGTGAATCCGCATGGTGAGAGATGGAGAAGGCTGGTGGTGGGAGAGAGCCTGTGTACAGATTGTGGAGCCGGCGAGCCAGCGTGCATTACATTTTCCCTTGCAGGCACCATATTGCTCAGTAATTCCTCTCGCTCTACTAAAATATTTAATTCATTGGAAGTTTCTATTGTCTGATATTATGTATTCTTTTTATGGTGATTGTTAAAAGGTTCTCTGCATACTTATGCAATCACAATAGGAAGTCTTAGATATGATTTACTTTGGGCAAAATGATAATGTATGACAATCGGAAATATGATTAAATTGAGAAATTACACAGCGTCTTTTTAAGAACACAGCTGTTGTAGAAAATGAGATATCTATATTTGCTTTTGTGTCAGTGCTGCTGTGGGCTTTTTTTTCCTGGTAAGACACATAATTGTAACACAGCAAAATGCTTGTGTGAAAACAAGGGAGTTGAGAGTTGAATAATCTTATTGGAACATCATCCAGGTCTGCCACATCACCTTCTCTGTGAAGCAAATGAAAGCATCCCGTGTTGTGAGACACTGAAGCAGCAACAGAGCTTTTAGCAACATCATGGGCCAAGAAGCTACAGGTTCCTGCACAGCTCACACGAGGAAGCTACAGGCTCCTGCGCAGCTCACACCAGGAAGCTACAGGCTCCCGCACAGCTCACACGAGGAAGCCTTCGTACTCCAGGAGAGCTAGAAAACCCACCAGTCACAACTCTGTTAGCTCTATTTGATGATAAAACCACTTTCTCACACTCCAGCAGTGTTTCTTACACACAGCGGCTCACTAATGCTACGCCTGATGATTGGACGTTAGCGCGCATGCTGTCCTGTGTAGCTGCTTTAGGCATAGGTAAAGTTGCCCGCAATCACGTGATTTCTCTTTGTTCTCCATCATGTGCATGAGTATTGAAGGAAAGTTATGTGTATTATGTATGTTTCACCTACTGGACCAGGTGTAGGGTTACACTTTACACATTGCTCCTCTTCGTATAGCAGGAGGCTCACAAAGAATTTAGGTTTAGGTTTAACTATTAAGTGTCGGTGTGAGTCATTCTGACAGCAGCAGGCTGTTGTATTGTCCCGCTTGTCCTTGCCAGGGCGGATGCAGCTCCGCCTTTTACCATGTGCACCTTCCTCTGGGACACTTGTGTAATACTCAGCCATATTAGATCTGTATCCTCAAGTGTCTTTCTGTGTGTGCATGTGTATGTGTGTGTGCATTCCAGTGTGTGTGCATGTGCATGCACATGTGTGCACGCGTGTGTGTGCATGCGTGCATGTGTGTGCATGTTTGCATGCATATGCATGTGTGTGTGAAAGTAATAACGCTTATAGAGTATTTTGGCTGTAGAAAATACAGTCAGGAGCGAATATTCACATTAATCTCATTGTCCATATACAACTGCTGTTAATATTTTGCTGTTTCAACTTTCTTTTCTGTGTATGTTCGCACTTGTTGGCACACATATGTGTGTAGTGCTTTGCACACAGAAAATGTTTTATAAATATGTGATTAAATGAGTAATAGATACATGTTGGCTCTGTTTCTTAACAATTAAACTTTATTATACAACCCAACTAGCTTACACAAGAGGGAAAAAAGGTTAAAGGGACAAAAGAGTGAACCTTTCGGTGTCCGTTCCATGGGACGGGTCCTTAGGTGCCTCTCTGGCCCGCGTGCTAGTCCAGCCTGTCTGCTCTCCACGTGCTCAAGCCCGGGCTGGACCTGTTGTTCTCTCCTCCCCACCTGACTGAGTCACTTGGGAAGGGCGGTCTCCTTCTCCGTTGAGGGTGAATTAGAAAAACAATAGTCCAAGTGGGGTTCCCAGGTCTGCTTCTGAATTCCAGGCCCAGGATGGCTCCACTCAGTCTGTCACAACGTATTCATGGGGTGCCCCAAGGGTAAAGCCCGCCAAGACTGCTTCCACCTGTGACAAAGCTTAATCTTTCCCACACATACAGATGTATCTTATATGTTCATGTTTCTATTTTATTTTTTAACTTTCATTCACATTTATTTATCAGGGTATATATACATACAATATGTGTGTGTATGCATATGTGTGACACAAGTACATTCTCGCTCATGTGAGTGCATGTGGCTGCATCTGTGTGTGGAGGACAAAGGTCAAGGTTGGGTCTCTTCGAAGTCGCTCTCTACCTTCTTTTTTTGTGAGACATGGACACTTACTGAACCTGGGGCCACCAACTTGGCTAGATCCCCAGCAAGCCCCAGGGGTCTGCTGTCTCTGTCGGCACTGGGACCACGGGAACTTTTAAAGACTTGCGAGGAAACAACTCCTGTTTGCACACACACAGGGCAAGCAGCTTAAAGCCGAGTGTTCTCCAGGGCCTAGTGGTGTGTTGTGATATGTGTTTGTGAGAAACTATAAAATTATGAAATGTAAGATGCTCGTTTGCCCTGCCTACCCAGAGGCTTCTCCCAGTTCTCTTTACTCCTAGCCTCAGGAGTTCCACCCTAGTTCCCAGAATAGTTACATGTGAGCTCCCAAATATCAGAGGTCCCATATGGTTTCCAGTAACCGCCCTAGGGACCCACACCCAAGCCCCCACAAGAGGTCTCCCAACGCCAGATGCCCTAATGTCCACATGGTCTAGCTTGATAAGCAACCCCACCTGCTTTGCGGTTTTAGCCTTTAAAACTAGCCTATAACAGTCACTGGGGGTCCTTCACCTCCCGAGTGCTGAGGGACCCTGGCGCGTCAGCAATAAACCTTTGCTTTTGCATCAGTGCATTGTGCCTCGTGTGGTCTCTCATGGCGACCCCCTTCCCGAGTTGGGCGTGAGGGTCCAACACTTGTAATGTGAAAAGATTACAGATAATTAACATACCTGTCACCTCACCTAGTTACCAGTTTTTAAAGGTGAGAACAAAGGAAATCTCTCTCTCTTTGCTTCTCTCTCTGTCTCTCTCACGTGTGTGCGTGCACGTGTCTTTCATAGTCTTTGAAGTGTACAGTGTTAACTGTAGTCTCCGAGTTATCTGACAAGACCCTAAATCCCGTCCCTCCTAGAGACCGCAAGCTGTGCCCTTGACAAGCATCTTTCCTTTCTTCATCTACTCTTCTCCATCTCTCTGATCCCGAGGTTGATGCTTCTTAGACTCCACAGATAAATGGGATCATATTTGGCTTTTCATGCCAGCCTTATTTTATATCTCAAATAGCAAAAATATGCACAAAAAGGACTCTGTATAACACTTAGTCTCCTTAAATTTCTTAATGACACATTTAACTATTAAAAATACAGGATTTGATAACCGCTTCATCAACATATATGTGCATTACATATGCATTTTATATGTGTGTGTGTGAGATTTAACCTTCATCCCATTAATTCTGTTTTGCCTCCTTGCACTACTACAGACTTTTAGAGACACAGGTTGTAATTTTAAAACTATTGTTGGTTTTTCCTGAATGTTTACTATTTTAAAATGGTAAATTTGAATTTCAGCTCTCAAATATTCATCTACAAAATCCGGAAAGCAGAAAAAAAAATCAAAGCACAGTGAACATTGGGAAATGAATTATTTATGGTTCTTGTACCTAAAGCTGACTTCATAAGAAATGCGATTTCTGTAATTTTTCATCTCACTTTTAATCTACCACATGTTTACTAAAAGAAATAGTTTTCTTTTTAAAAATGCTTTCCCCTCCTTGGACCTGTGTTGTTTCCATGGCCTTTGCGTGCCCTGAGACAGTTGTGAGTCATTCTTAAGTGGTGTGTCAGTATAAGGCATCAGATTAGCTCCGTGAAGGGCATGTTGCTTATTTCTGCTGTTTTGTTGCTCTGTGAGAACTAGCAGAAGCCCTGTGTTCTGTCCCCTTCGTAGTCCACTATGAGCCTGTTAAGACAAATTTCTACAAGAATTACCTCCTCCAAAGAGGAAGCGCATCGAGGCTGCTGACCACATTGCCTTCTGATGCTTAGAGCAACAACACCCACCAAGCAGCCTAGATGTGAGAGGACAGCGCTAAATGCCTTCAGGCTGTTTGCCTCACTGTCTCTGCTAGTGTCTCTAAGGATGCTGACTGCAACCTGTTTGAGGTGTGCCCATGAGCTCCAAGCTGAGTCATTGATGGGGGAAGGTGAGAGGGACAATGCCCTGGGCACTTGTGGCTCTTCTGTTCTCCACCTTTAGCAGCCTCCTAATGTCCCTCAGTCGAAGAGTGGATAAAGAAACTGTGGTACATTTTCACTCTGGAATACTACTCAGCTATTAAAAACAAGGAAATCCTGAAATTTGCAGGCAAATGGATGGAACTAGAAATGATCATACTGAGTGAGTTAACCCAGACACAGAAAGACTCACATGGTATATACTCACTTATAATTGAACACTAGCCCAAAAGGGATGTCCCATGACAGTCTTTACTTACCAGGAGATTGTGATAAGTGCAGGGACCTCCTATTGGGACTCTAGGTGAAAGAAGCATGGGAGAATGTGGAAATAGAAGGATCCAGAGGGTCCTAGAAACCTACAAGAACAACATCATGATGTGTGGATCTGGACCCAGGGAGGTCTGCTCAAACTACTGCACCAACCAAGGACAATACATGCAGTAAACATTGAACCCCTATTCTGATCTAGCCAATGGACAGGACATTCTCCACAGCTGTGTGGAGAGCAGGGACTGACTCTGACATGAACTCTGGTGCCCCATATTTGACCACCTCCCCTTGGTAGGGAGGCCTGGTGGCACTCAGAAAAAGAATAAGCAGGCTACCAAGATGAGACTTGATAGGCTGTGCCCCTATGGTGGAGGAGAAGGTTTCCTTCTGTTCCAGACCTAGGGGAGGGGAATAGGGTGAAAGAGGGAGGGAGGAAGGGAGGAACAGGAGGATATAAGACAGGGGATAACAATTGAGATGTCATCTGAATAAATCAGTTAGATAAAAAAATAAAAAAAGAGTTTATCTTCAGTTATATTTTCTTCTATTTTTATCCCATCAAGAATTGCTTCAAGAAAAGTGTTGTGTTTTCTCTTCTAGAACCTTCTGTGACTACACAGGAAACCTGGTCCTGGGACCAGTACTTAAAAGAACGGAGTGCTGTGGCCGCACCAGTTGAGCTGTTTTCCAAGGTCAGCCTTAAACCTTTTTTTCCATGGGGATTTAATTAGGAAATTGAATTGAAATGAAATCATTTGCCTCGATAGCTTGCCAATTAGGGAATTTATGGCCAGGCCTAGGGAATGCCTCATCACAGCTGGTCAGAGCTAACATTTCAGTGCGTACACTGGAGCTGATTTGCAGGCTAGCACTGCTATCTACCAGTGAGGCAACCCCTGGGAAAGTCAGTCAACCTTTCTGTGCCTCAGTTTCCTCACTGGTAAGGTAGCAAAGGCACCGGCCTCCCTCATTGGATTTTTGGAGGACTAGATCAGTTGAACACATAAAGTACATAGCGTGCAGTCTGCACATAAGAATCACCTTCTTACGTGTCAGTCTTCAAGTCTCCATTTTCCTTCTGTGATGCAATTTGCTCACCTCCATTCAAGGGTCACGCTACACTGATCTGTTTTCATATGATGAGTGGCAGTATTAGATTAAGTGGGATGTTACAAAACACAGTGGAGCCCCCAGATCACATCATCCCAGCTAGGACAGCCTTGCCTGATTGAAAGCTCGGTTACCAGAGCCTCCTGGTTGTGTACATGGAATCTTCTGTACTGAAAATTTATGTCACTGTGTTGTATTTCAACCTGTTGGGAGAGGTGAGCCTTGTACTTGCTATCCTTCTGTTGTGATGCTTACAGCTCCTTTTGCTGGCAAAAGGACCAGTATTTATAACTGTAGATGTAGAGATGGAGAGGGAGAAAGTGGCTTTAAAGAGGAAGAGAGAGAGAGAGCCCAAGTCCTGGTACCTCCCACTGAACAGATAGAAACATTTTATTTTATTTTTGCTATTTAGGCTAGTGGCTTCAGTAACAAAATAACGTGAAGGTTGCACCATGGAAACTGAAAGTGCATAGAGCAGAGGTTTTAACCAAGTCAGCATATCAGATGGAAAGCACAGAAGTGCTAGTATCCCCGAGACCTACCAGAGCAGAGCCTCAGCAAGGAGGCAGGGACGCATGTGACCAGGAAGTCTCCTGGGGCAGTCTCTGTCCACCTCTGAAGTCTGCTGCCTTGGGGGGGTGGGGGAAAGGAATGTGTAGATCCTGCTTAGTGCTCAAGACACTCCCACCCTCTTTCTTTAGTTGTTTCTTGATGAGATTTCGGGTGTTTATCCCATCAAGATTACGTGAGTCCACAGTATCATCTTAAATGCTAGGCAGGTGCGTCTGTTTCCTGTGTGCCTCTGCGATGAGCGTGCATGTTTGATCTCATAACTCTGACTGGCTTCTTTGACACTTTTCTTAATTCTGAGAAGAGGTCTTTAAAGAAGGTGGCTTGGACCAAAATGCTATAGTGTCTCTCATAGGCCTTTCCCTCTCTGCCTGTGCCCATCTCATATCCAGGCTGCAGGATCATTGTGGTTCCATAGATAGAGTGGCCCAGCAGAGGGGAGATGCCTGAAGGCAGATAAAGCATTTACTGGGGATGTGATGTTCACCTAAGGGCACAGGCGAAGCTGATGCCTCTGTGTGTTATAATAAATTGTATTAGTTCCGCGTAGGAAGCCAATAACTGACACAGAGTCTGAAACATTCTTTAAAACTGCAAGCACTATGCTGGGCAGAATCTACACTGATTCTAATCTACTTGTAAAATAAAATAAACTACTCTAAACTTCATAAAATACATATATTCCAAGCACTTGCCAATCTTGTCCTAGGACGCTTCTTCCTCCTTCTGCAGTCAACTGTCAACCATCACCTTTCTCCCACTCAACTGTCAATCTTGACTCCTCCCCCTCTCCAGGAAGTCCTGCCTTCCACTTCCTGTCCTTCTGCCCAGATGATTGGCTAAACAGCGCTTTATTGACAGTTGTTACATCCACTCAAGACATTCCTCCACATCTATGCCTGGATTTGATGGTGTTACTCTCCATAGTCTTAAGGTAATCAGAGGCTGCAATGATGAACTGGCATGTGGTGAAATTGCCTGCAGAAAACATCAGCCTGCATCCTCAGGTCAGGGCCCTTGAGCTGAGCTTTAAGGCATCAGGCATCTCAGAATCAGTATGTATTGAAGGCATTTGCAGGATGGATTTTGGCTGGAGGAGACAAAGTGTCATATTCTCTGTCCCCTTTCTGTGTTTCTTCAGCCCAGACAGAGAATGTATTGCTTTCACTGGAGCTTCTTCTAGAAAAGTCTTTAAGGCCCATCAGCCATTGCAGAGATGGCCTCAGAGTGAAGATTTCCTCTCAGATTCTCCCTCTCGGTTTGGTGCTAATGAAAAAGACACCCAGGGGAAAATGGGAGACTTTTCTCCTGGAGCGAATCAGGGCAGCAGTGTTGGGAACCAAGTATTTAAGCCATTGAGCGTGAAGCTTTATCCCTCACATTTTAGGGAGAGGAAAAAGTCCCTAGCATGGAGGGAAGGGCCCATCAAGGTTCCCCTTGGAGGGAGCGGGGGTGGGGGGGGATGAGTGGCAGCTGAGTGGAACTGGGAGGTCAGCACAGGATGCTCTTTTGTGGTCCTTTGGCTAACAGATGACTGTGAAATGTGATTGAACTTTCACATTTGTCGACTCTGAAGATGACAGCAGAACATCAGTGTGGAGCAGACTGATCTGCTGGGCATCAGCTGCCCTTACCTTCTCCTCTAGTCTGACGGGGAGTCATGCTTTAAGGCTCTGAGCGGGCCAGAGACAGTGTAGAGAGCCTGGGGCACCAAAGAGCTGATGGCATTGCTTAGCTAGGAAAGAAGATACAGTCTAAAACATGTTAGCAGGCATGTATATGTTTATGAGCTTATCTCTGTGTGTAAAACAGCAACAATTAAAGAAAAAGAGGCCGTGATTATGTGAGAGAGAGGGAGAGAGAATGTGAAAAAAGAAAAAAAAAAAGACATGGGAGGGGTCGGAGCGGGGAGTGGAAGGGAGAAATGATATTTTGGATCATTGTTAGAAATGATCCAAAACTTGGACGAGCAGGAAAAACTGAGATGAGAAAGATGGGGAATATAGCAGCAGTGTGAGGGATAGTGTTCTTCAGTCAGGGACTGTGCAAGGGATGAGCTGAGGGGACCCTGCATTAGACCCAGGGGGCGAGGAGCAAGGTGAAGCTACTGTTTTCCCCTTGATCTCTTAATACCTGGAGATGCCTGTGCTCCAAAGTGGATGCTACCACAGCTCGACACTCGTGTTTTAAGATGGAAAAAACATGCTTGTAATTGCAAGTTTCAGTGCCATCGAGAAGGCAGAAGGTTCTTGTCAGCCTTCCAAGAGGGAGCTGAACTCAATTTTATATCGACACTCGAGTGTTAATGTTCCTTTCAGTGTGCAAATATTATAATAATGTTGTTCATGCCAGCCACTGTGATGAGGTCCTTCAGCCTCTGAGTGTTAAAAATAGAACAAAGCAGTTTGCATTTCTTGCCTGGATAACTGTTCCAAAGACATTAAAGTAGCGGTTCACTGCTAATGTGGCTTCTAACCTACTATTCAAGTTTTAGAAGATATACCAAAGCTACCTGCAACTTACACATACACATACACACACACACACACACACACACACACACACACACACACACACACACTTGTGTGCATGCTCGTGCATGCACCCACACGCACAATTCATCCCTAAAAATCAGATTGATATTCAATCACAAAAATGTATATACATCACTTTAAGGAAAATGTGCCTATTTTATTTATGCACACATTTTCCCCCAAATGTACGTGTTTAATTTAAATTTCTTTTAGCATAAGATCAAATTGATTTGTTTCATACTTTATAATTTATTTCACCATCTGGGGTAACACATCCACAAGAATACAAACACCTGCTGTTGGGAGCAGGTTTAAAGATTCTTTCTCTTTATTATGGATGAAATATGAGGTCTCTGTCTTGATTTCGTTTGAAAATTGACATACTGTTTTCTTCCTTTCTTAAAGTTGGTATTGAAAATATTTCTTCCCATCCTTCCCAGCACGCATTCATTCCTCAGACTTTGTGTTTAAGTTGTTGATCACGGCCTCCACTCCTCATGTGTGCTCACGGCCTCCACTCCTCATGTCTGCTCACGGCCTCTACTCCTCATGTCTGCTCACGGCCTCCACTCCTCATGTGTGCTCACGGCCTCCACTCCTCATGTATGCTCACGGCCTCCACTCCTCATGTCCACTCACGGCCTCCAGTTCTCATTCTCTGTCTGGAGCGGAAGCCCCTGCAGTTGGCCACAGCTTCCTCTGTGTGTGTCAGGGCTGCTCCCTGCACTGGCTTCTGCTTGACTGCGCAGTCTTTATCCGAATGTGTTTCTGATTCACCCGGAAAGTCTGTGCCCTGCTCCTGAAGCCTCTTTCCTTCGGGAAGGCTCCCCACACACCCTGCTCACTCTGCTTCGTTACGTACAGTTACTGAGAGCCACCACGCTCAGCTCACTCGGGTGGGAGAAATGGCGTGGGCATCGCATCTTCATTACTCAATTGAAGTAACAGAGAGGCAAGATGCTGGCGCCTGCTGTGTGCATTTCACCTGCTAGCATAAACCATAAACTTCCTGCTCTCGGGAGCACATCTGGCCCTGAGCGGCAAGCCTCGCTGCACCCACATTCCGGTCACCAGCTTAAAGGCTGGCAATGCCTTTCATGCTATGCAGTGTTCCTGTGTTACCAGCCAGTGCTGGGTTGCTGGGAAAACAGGAAAAAAAATATGAATTAGGCACCACCAAGAATGGTACACTTCTGTGTTCAAAAATTCTTTTTTGATGTTTCAAAACAAAATAAAATTCACTATTAGAAAAGTTAAAAATCTCTTGATGTTCTTTACATACTTTGATAGTTTAGTAGCAGGTTTTGTCTTGATTCCATGTTGCTGAGAGGCAGTATCAGGTCCCCACTGATGCTGTGACAGATCGCCACACCCTTAGCAGTCTGAAACAGCGCAGGTTTATCATATGACAGTTCGGAGGGTCAGCCGTCTGAAGTGAGTCTTCCTTCCTTCTGAACACTGGGGTGGTGGGGAGTCTCTTCCTACCCTGGTCGCTCACTGACCACCTGCACCCGTTGCCTTGCAAGCACGTTAATCTCTGCGTTCAGTGTCATATCTCCTTCCCAGCCGCTCCTGCCTCCCTCTGATAAGGAGCCTGTGATGGCACTGGCTCACCCCGTGGTAGGCAGGATAACCTTCCCTCCCATCTCAGGGTGCTGCAGACACTCACACCCACCTAATCCTATCAGCCATGAGTGAGGACATATGCAGCTTCTCCGATCAGTGCCAGCACATAACTTCGGGGCATTGTCCTGCCTGTCACAGCGGCCCTCCTCTGCAGCCTGTTCCTCAGCTAAACCTGCCCCTGACCTTGGAGACTGTTCATGAGACGGTCTGACCTTTGTGACCCCTGCTAATGGTAGAACAGATGATGCAACGGTGTCAGCAGCTCATGCCTCTCTCCTCTCTGGGTGGCCTATCGCACAGGTGCTTCTGTCTGGTACCCTTCATGCAGCAAGCGTCTCCATCCTTTGGGACTGTGAGCTGACATGCTGCTCTCTGCCACTCCCTGTCAGCCCTGCCAACCATTTCTGTTGCGTGCTAGTGGGGGCGGTGCTTTGCGGTTTGTGCTGTGCTGTTTCTACTGTTTCTTGCTTCAAGGAGAAGCAGGTGGGTCTGCTGCTGCATACGCCATCCCGGTGTCTTGTACGCCATCCCGGTGTCTCCTACGCCATCCTGGTGTCTCCTATGCCATCCCTGTGTCTCCTATACCATCCCGGTGTCTTGTACGCCATCCCTGTGTCTCCTACGCCATCCCGGTGTCTCCTACGCCA
>OU015743.1:4161735-4172720 GCA_907169655.1 Acomys percivali | reverse complement strand
TCCCGGTGTCTCCTACGCCATCCCGGTGTCTCCTACACCATCCCGGTATCTCATTCGCTATCCCTGTGTCTCGATGCACCACCAACATCTTTGTGCTTCTTCCTCTCCTCACTCAGCATGTTCCCAGCCTGTGATGGTCTCTACAAAGTCCTTGAACTGCGAGTGCTGCCACGGGACCACGGATTCCTTCATAGCTCCGTGCTCACACTCTGTAGGCTGTCGTTGGACCCTGTCCACAGTGGTGGGCCTGGGTCACATTACCTGATGTACCCATGCAGGTTGCTTTCACAGGTTCACGTAGCATTAGATTCTCCTTGAAGACCAGCAGTTCCTCCGCTTCCTCCCTCTGGCTTCACGTTTGTCCTGAGGAGCCTCAGGGTCCTAGGTGTCTCGTTATCCATTCTCTTTCTGAGATCCTCAGCCCCATTGTGAGCTTGCTGTCACCTAACACACACACGCGCACACACACACACACACACACACACACACACGTAAATACACACACATACATGCAAACACATACACAACACACACACACACACACACACACACACACACACACACGCAGAATTGCTTCTCCCTGGCAGCTCCCTTCAACCCCTGTGTCGCATGCTGCAGGATAGACTACAAAGCCTTGTGTGTAGGTGGCGTGTGTGGCAAATCCGTGGGCTAAGACAGGCAGACATTGCCTGGTTTGACTTTTCCTTCTGGATCTCGAAACTGTGGCCTGTAGGTACTCATGCTGTTGGCAGAAACCATGCTGCAGGAATGACCCCAGGACACACAGAGCCTCCTCCATTAACTCCCTCCTGAAGACACTGGCCGCTCTGGGCCTCTGGCTTTACTTGTAGATTCTAGCAACTCTGTGTGCATTCCCTTCCTCCCCCACAAGGTCACGGTCAGACTGAGGCTGCGTTGTTCCCAAGCCAGTTTACCCACCTCTCCCACGTGCATCCCACAGGATGTAGTGAAGTCTCCACTTCCATGTGCCTCCTCCCCAGCTTCACAAAGCTCTCGTCTTATATATGTACTGCACAAACCACACTTAGCTCAGTCCCCCTCTCTCCTACTCCCTGCTGCACTGCCTCTCAAACTCAGGGTCCTTGTCAATGACCATGTTCTAGGGTCCTGGGTGGCCAGCTTGGTGACTGCAGAGGTTGGTGGCCTCTGCATATGTTGGTTGGAAGTCTACTCACAGTCTTGCCCTGTAGTTTTCTGTGGGTACTCCAGGTTGCCACCCTACTGCCTTGATTTAGGGCCAAGTTCTTCATCTGTTGGTCCACAGGTGTTTATGTGCCTCTGAGAACTGTGGCCTTCCCTTCATTATACCTGTTGCCTTAATAACATGTACCTTTACACGTCACCTGTGTCTTAGAACCTTTGGTTACCCTGGTGTATGTCTGTGCACCTGTATGTGCTCTTGCGTATGTGCATGTGGAGGGTGGAGGGCGGCATTGGGTCCCAGAATGTCTTCCTCAACTACTGTCTACATGTTATTAAAGGTAAAAACTTCCCCCAAATCTGGAGTTCACCTGTTCAATTAGACAGGCTGTCTGGGAAGCCCTAGGAGACGGCTTGTTGGCTCCATCCCAGGTCTGGGATCATAGGCATGCGGGGCTTTGCTAATTGAGCCATCTTCAGCGCCTTGGAGTTGGAACCATGTTGTATGTTTTTCTGAGGGTCCTCTCTCCCTTGGTGGAATTTCATCCCTTTGTCCCTCTCTCCCTCCCTCCTTCCCTCCTTCCCTCTGTATGTCCTTTCCTCTTTTCTTTTACCTTTTTTTTTTTTTAAATGGGTGCTAATTTAGCAAGCCCATCTAGCTCCTGTCACCTTATGGAGAAAGCACAGTGACCTCTTTGACCTTCGACCTGTATCTGCAAACACCAGAAGATTTCCTAATTCTTGGGGATAATCTCCTGAGGCTTTGGCAGTATCCGACATGGGGCTTCACTTTGTATAATGCAAGGGCTTCCTACACTTCCTTTTAGCTCTGAGTCCCTGTTCTTCTCAGCCTCTTAGTGTTTGGCATCTCTGCGTATGCTGAGCCTGCTTCATTCACACTATCATCCTGGACCAGTAGTCACCTAGACTCCTGCTGGTCAGGCCTCACCTCTGCCTAGTCAGTCTATTTCTGTCTGGTCCATCCATTGAGGATGCTCTGGTCCTTATCTCTGATCTATGCTTACAGTGCCTGACATGAATCTCCCCTCTGTCACTCCACCTAGCGCCTTCCTGCTGGCAGCTCTCTTTCTCACCTTTGCACTCCCCTCTCCTGCCTTCACACTTGGCCACACGTGGAGTTTCTTCACACTGAGAACAGAGCTTGCTTCTCCTCATTTGATGTGTTTCTTTTGTAAACAAGGCAGAAATGCACAACTTTCCTTTTCTCTCTCCCTTCCACTCTGCCATCTCTAACCTTCATGCTGCTGTCTCCATTTTCTTGGCATGCTCTGTTATTCTTAAAATTTGTTATAAAGTCACATGATTTTGGAAATAAATACTCTATGCTCCGCTAGTGAGAGTTCAGTCTTCTCTAGGACAATGGGTTGTATTCATTTAGGACTCCTTGTGGGCAGAGACACATTCTGGCTCATCCTCCTGTTTGTTTGCTTTCCCTCATTTTCAGTCTTCCTGCTTGAATGAGTGAATAATGAATAGAGCAGAAAAAATATCCTCCCTCAGACAGAATTTGTGAGTGTGTGAGTGTGTGTGTGTGTGTGTGGTGTTGTTCTTTCTGTTTTTTAAAAAATAAAGTCTGAGTATGTATTTAGCTCTGTACAAGTCTGAGTCTATATTCAGTTCTGTAGGTATAGAATGATATTCTTTTATTAAAGTTTCTAAAACTCCTTGAGACTCTTGGAGCTTTCCCATCTAGAACAGTTCCACATGGTGCCAAGCTTTTGTGTTGTGAGCTCTATGGCCCAGAAAGTTGATAGGCTAAGTGTTATGATCTGTGTGGTGACCATGCGTAGCTCCCTGAACAGTTATTCAAGCCGGCAAGAGCTGCCTGCGCTTCAAGATGCTTGGAAGACATTATCAACTCAGCTCATCCTTCTGTGTGGCCGTGGAACTTGGTCTGTTGTCTGTTTTGAATTTTCTTCTGTATGTATTGTCTTGACCCTAGCTTGAAGACGAATTTACTGGTGTTTAGCAGTTTGTTTCGTTGATATTTACTTCAAATGGAATACATATAAGCATAGCTTGCTGCTCTGTGATGTGAAATTGTCATGCCCATCAATTGCAAAGGATCTCAATCTCAGAAAGGCCCAGCACCGGTGTCTATCTCATAGGCTCCACAGCCTTTAGTTTTGGTGCAAAATTGAAGAGGTGCTCTGATCTCACAGCTCAGTTGCTTCCTATATGTACAGTTCCCGTCTCTGAGATTGTAACAGTGAAAGTACCAAGGCTGCTGTTAATAGCTGGTGTGAAGGCTAGCGCTGGGGAGCCAACCAGGGCTGCACTTGTGTTCCTAGAAGGGGCTCAGCGCTCCTGCGACAGAGGCTTATCTACACTGCCAGAGGGAAGCTGAGTGTCAAGCCCAGGCTCTTCTAAAGAAAGGTACATTAAAGAAGAAAAGAGTGGCATCTGGAATCAAGGGCAGACATTTCCCCTGTAGCTGAAGAAAATGTATATTGGCAGTACCCCGATACCCTTGCCTTCCCCCCAACCCTGCCCCGAATGGTTAAGTCAGCTTTGGGGAGTGGATTTATTGTTTTAGACACCAGAGGAGAAGATGCTTGGAATCCATCTAAGGAGCAGTGAATTACCTATCACAGGGGCTATTTTAAATATTCTCTGGGTGCAGGCCTTACTATGTGCCATTTGGCTTCCTTTTCTTTGTTGACTGGGCTCAGATTACCTGGAGCCGGCTGTATCTTGCTTGTTATGAAATGTGTTGTTTGTTCACTTGTTTCTGAGACTACAGTTTGCTCAGTAGTCAGGATACATATTTAAATGTTGAATTCATACCCAAAGCTCCATGGCAATAGGGATTCTGCACCTGAGACTGTAGGAGAGTGCATCCTCAAAAGACCAGTCAGAATGGCAGCAGCTTATTAAATTATTTTGTTGATTCCTGAATTCCATGTTTCCTGTAAAGGAACACATCTCTTAGTGTGATCGTGGCAGCAATTTGGGATTTTGGGTCCAGAATCAATCTCTGAAAAAATGTTCAAAATAACAGAGACAAGCCTCTAACTGAGGCTTGTTGTCCAGTCTGCAGTACGCCACCTAAGTCACACCCTTCGCTGCTGTTTGTGTGAACAGGAGATAAGAAGATATGGCTTAAAGAGAGCAGAATTCAGAACCTGTGGATGCGCTTTGCCTGTGCGCTCCAGAGGCCAGCTGCTACGAAGGCTGGGCTCAGTTTGTCTTCCAAGTACGTCTTATAATCCATAGACAGAATAATGACAGATACTCTTGAAGGACACGGATCCAGCTTACAATGGATCCAGCACCACTGTAAGCATAGGTAAAACCCTCAGCATAAAACTTCCTAAAGAGGAGATGGGCGGCTGTGGCAAGCACACCACAGTCTTCTGGAACCTTGCAGCAAGGGCACTTTCTCAGTAATGATTTATTCTGAGGTATACTCAGAAGAACATGGAGGCTCCAGGAATGGACCAGAAGGGCTAAAACTGAGGAGTAGCCACGCTACTGCCGTGTCTGTGACTTGTTCAGAGTTTTTGAAAGCTTTGGAAGGTCAAACACACACTTCGTACTTGTAAAAAGTACAACTCGTCACAATGTGGGAAATCTGGGCATCTCTCCCAGGCCTGGAGCCTCAATGTCAGTTGACACCTTGCCGCTGGACACTTCCCTTGGCCAGACACCAGTGGTCAGACATTGCCCTCTCATCTCCTGAGCAGAGAGCAAACCTGGCCCCTTTCCCTGTTCCCGTGCCTGCTCTGTGCTGATTGGGGTCCTTGTATCTCCTGCCCATGCCAGTGCCAATTTCTGGAGTTCTAACACAATAGTAAAGTGCAGAGGTCAAAGTTTAGGAGTTAAAGCTGCGTGCTGGCAGGCTGTGTCAATGGAGCAGTCAGAGAACGCGGAGCCTCATTCTGTCCGCATGTGGTTCAGTCTTTTTGTTCTTCCGTGAAGTGAAAACGTACAGCACGCCTATCTGCTTTGTGCATTGTATCTGGTTTATAGTATTCAAAGCTGCCAGGCCACCTCTGACAACCCAGGTCTAAGCCTTGCTTTTTACACAGCTGTGTTGTATTCCACTGCGCTGTGTTAATTTTCTCCTCATCAAACATCTGTGTATTTTGTTGTAGGGGAAATCTTGCATAGCTGTCCTTGTCAGAAGCTACATGGCTTCATGACGCTTGTCTGCATTGTACAATCTACCAAGTCACCATTATGATATTCACACAAAGTCTCTTTAAAACTTTTCATGCACTTTTTCAAACTTTGGCGTCTGGGACCATTTGGTAACCATACATAAAATACTCATTTGATTTTTGTTTTTATGTATTTAGGTATCTAACTATAGTTTTAACTGCAGAATTAAAATTACAATTCACAGTGTCTTTGATCAATGGGCCGTGATGATGGTCAAGGTTGCTTACAGCCCATAGTGATGAGCTAGCAGTGTGACTATGTGGCGACATGTTGAGGGCAGATGCATTGAACTTTGGCCTCAGGTACCTCATCATAAGATGTTTGCAGAATCTCCACAGGGCCCTGATGGTGACTTAGTGTGTTGCTCTAGTGTGTGCCTGGAGTTGAGGACCATGTCTGCAGAATCGTGCCAGGTATAGCTTCGCCACGTGAATGTTCCCGTTCCCCTATTCCTATTAATGATAAAACGATATCTTACCATCACTGCTTGCTGACTGTGACGGCAAATGTTAAAAATTCCTCAGATGGCTCTAGGAGCTTCTGTGTGTCAGCGCAGATGGGGGGCATGCTTTGCTTTTGCTCCATCAAATGCCAAGTTGACCAAACTTTCACTCGAAAAAACCTTGTGAGATGATTTTTGTCACATCTATAGTGGAGGCTTGGCCCATCCAGGAAGCCATGGTAGCACTCTTGTGTCACACTGATAGATCTTGCACATGGTGCTGCACAGAGGGACACTTCCAAGAGAGCGTCAGCCTTTTCTCTGGCCAAGGCATCTCCCCAGTAGCTCTGTGACTCATTCTTATTGCAAGCTTTTAAAATAATAGCATATAATGTGTACCTGGTTTTGCTGTGGTTATGAAACCTTGAATAATACTACTTCTCCATCATTAGTGATAAAATGAATCAATTTCATAGTAGAAAAATATGATTTTGTGAGTGTTCTGGGAAAATAAAATGATAAAAACAAAAACAACTTCACTGATCCAGCAGCACGGGGAGTTTTCCTGGAGCTGTCCTTGTCTGTGAGGAGGGCGCTGTGGCCCAAGGGGGTTTGGGGTCTGCCTTGTTGTCTTAGGGTGTGCCCTGTTGTCTGGACATGCAGGGCCTTGGGGTGGGCCCTGTTGTCTGGAACACGCAGGGCCTTGGGGTGGGTCCTGTTGTCTGGAACAGGCAGGTGGCCATCTTCCAAGCTTGACTCCTAGGTTATGATTGGCTTCAGTTCTGGCTTCGAGCCTTGAGAATGTCCCCTCCTCACGTGTCTGCGCTGGGGTTGATGTGTAGAGGTTTTCTCACATATGCAGGCTACAGGACTATGTGGGTCTTAGGGCATTCTATGTCATGGGACTTTGTTTACCTACACAGTACAATTCTAGCTGTCTATTATCACCATGAAATGCGCTTTTGTTAGCACACTACTGGTTACGTTCAAGAAATACGGGAAACTTAGGGAGAAAAGTTTAAAACGGTCATATCACAAACAAACCATTCAACAAGAAAGAGACAAACTGAAGGCATGGCATGTCTCCCTCTCTCCTTTCAGGTGGTTAAAATAGAATGTTTATTTTTATTTGAATTCTCAAAGGTCTATTTTACCTTTTAGCCATACTATATTGCTCACAGCATTAGGGAAAGCTCCCCAGTGCTGGCTTGAGAAACCATTTTGAAATACTGAAGGAGTTCCGGGATTATCCACCCTGCTGGCTGCGGGCTGCTGCCTGACCCTTGTATTCAACACTCATGTGTCACTAACCACTTTCATGAGTGAGAAATACCATGGGCTCCTCCTGTGTCCAGCCTTGCATCTCTCACCATTGTTGAGCCATGGCCAATTTGTTAATTTCTGTAGTGTCTTCTTTTTAAAATTTTTACTTAGTTTAGTTTACATGTGTGAGTGCATGCCCCCCCCTCGTGTGTGTGTGTGTGTGTGTGTGTGTGTGTGTGTGTGTGTGTGTGAGCCTTGTGCATACCTGGTACTCACAGAGGTTAGAAGAGGACATGAGGTTCTCTGGAACAGGAATTACTGACAGATGGTTATGAGCCGCGATGTAGGTGCTAGGAATTGAACCTGTGTCCTCTTCAAGAACAAGGGTGCTCTTACTGAGGAGCCATCTTTCCAGCCCCTTCCCTAGTTTCTTAGTTTCCTATGTTGAATTATTAATATACATCTCCCTTTTGTCTGTTATTATCCTTTGGCTTTTTACCAGCAGTGTGTATGGGTATAGGTGTATGTGTGTGTGTGACTGTGTTTGAGTACATATGTGTGTGAATATCTGTGAGTGTGTGTCTATGTGTGAGTATGTATATATGAGAATGTACGTGAGTGTATGTATATGAGTGTGTGTGTGAATGTATGTGTGTGATTGTGTATTATGTATGTGAGTGTAAATATATATGTATGTCAGTGTGTTGAGTGTGTTTGAGTGTATGTATGTCAGTGTGTGTGAATGTATGTATATGATTGTGTATTATGTATGTGAGTGTATGTATGTATGAGTGTGCATGCAGCACCTTTGAAATGAGCTGGGAAATTTCAAATCAGTGAATATGAGACAGGCACACAAAACATGTTCAGCCCAGCCTGCTGGAAACAGAGTCTGTGTGAAAGAGAAACCAGGAGAATTAAGCACACATGATAGTTATTTTTACAGAAATAATACGAACCTGAAAAAAAAATCACTAATCTTGTCACCAGTTTTGGATTTCATTACCGTTTAAGTTTTTCTTGGACGCTTCCAAAATCATCTGTGGATGTGAGATTTTAAAGACATTTTTACAAGTCAATTTATGGAGTCTTTAAACAATTTTCTGCTCACATAAGAATCTAGGCATCCAAATGCAGCTTGAATGCGTGGCGGTGCGCACACTTTGTGGAGTACAATGCAGCTATAAGCAAGAACATGAGGTGACTGACACGTCAACATTTCCAAGAAGCTTCAGACAGGCCGGAAGCCGTGTGCAAAAACCACACGAGTGTGCTGACTTGAGTAAGAGAGAAGCTAAGAAGAACACCCACCAGCTTTGCACGAACAAAGCTGTGAAGGACAGAGACAGTACAGACAGCAGTCAGGCTGGTTGCCTTCTGTGGGAGGGCTGCAGTGTTCAGGGTTCTGGGAGAGACAGGCACACGGGATCTTTGTTTAACAGGTTTTTACCTTTTGGAAAGATGGGATAACATTCAACCACTGAGAAGGGAAAACAAATGGCACAAAAGAAACCGCATGCGATTGGGAACAAACACAGTGGCCGCATGAAGGAGAAAGGGGGAATGAGTGCAGGCCATTCGGGCGTCCACCTCCGCGGGACAGGGCAGCGAGGCTGTACACAAGGCTGCATTTGTTAGGGGTTTTTGTGGTATTGTTACAAAGCAGTTCTGTGGCCCCATGAGCTGCCCTGGAGGGTCTGGTTAAGGAAGGAAGGGGGACTTCAGACAGGAAATGTCACAGAATGAGGGGACAAAGAACATGCCTTTGGGGATAGGTAAGAATTGCACATATTTGTTTGGACTTGGGGTTTATAAAGTATGTACACATGTGTGCTGTGTTTATATTTGTATGTGCGCACATATTGTGTGTGTAGCCATGTAGTGAGAATCCTGGGCAACATAAGACTAGTAATTAGCAAAGACATGACTGTTGAGGGATGGAGGGTCCTGGTGCACCCTGGGGTGGTGGACTGAGGGATGGAGGGTCCTGGTGCACCCTGGGGTTGTAGACTGAGGGATGGAGGGTCCTGGTGCACCCTGGGGTGGTGGACTGAGGGATGGAGGGTCCTGGTGCACCCTGGGGTTGTGGACTGAGGGATGGAGGGTCCTGGTGCACTCTGGGGTTGTGGACTGAGGGATGGAGGGTCCTGGTGCACCCTGGGGTGGTAGACTGAGGGATGGAGGGTCCTGGTGCACCCCTGGGGCGGTGGACTGAGGACAGCAGCCCTGTAATACTCTGGTAACTGAATCATAAACGGCACTATCAGAAAGTACACAATGATGAATAGTCTTATTGAAAAGCCATATGAGAAGACTGTGTACTTAAAAATGTCACTGAGATAAAAGGCACTGACATATTAATGGAAAATATTCCAGACCAAAGGAGACTAAGGAGACTTGTCAGGTTAAAATGATTTCCAATTCTAGATAGATCCTGTTTACAGGGTTGCGGGGAAGGGCTGTTAGAAAGTAGAGTGAAGGGCTAGGCAGATGGCTCGGTGAGTGAAATGCTTGCCTCGCAAGCCTGAGAACTACAGTTTTACCCTCAGAATCCATGTAACAAAGGCCATGCGTGGGAGTGTGCACTTGTATGGAAAGACAGAGGCTGGCAGATTCTGGGCCTCACTGGCCTGCCCAGCCTATTGGGCCAGTAGGAGACCTTGCCTCACAAAAATGATAACTGACATCCGAGCAGCAATAAGTGAGGTGTCAGCCTAACTACACACATGCACATGTACATGTGTATGTACACATACACATGAACACATACATGTGCATACACACACGCACGCACTCTGTACTTTCATGAACACACAAACTTCATCACACCAACAAAATTAAATTATATTTTGGGGAAAATGGACAACAGTGTAACGTAAGTGGAAAACTAATCCACGTATAACATAAACTTATAACTGATCTGTGGTGACATGAGATATTTTGTTCCATTCATTACTCAGGAAGACACATAGTTCTGAAGGGAGGATGTCTGTGATATAGAGACACATCTGTGTCTGTGACATAGGAAGGGAAGATGCTTCTGAAAATATACATATTGCACATGTACCTGTTTCTGCCCCTACACGAACGCAGGCAGATGAGAATGAGGGCAGAACAAGTGGGCAGCAGGTGAGAGGGCATGAGGTGCTGAGGTGACGGCTGGGCAGCTGCCATGGACCCTCCTGTAACTTTCTTTGGAGTTTGACATTCTTTCCAAATGGAATGCTTCTAAAAAGAATAAGCTCACCTCTGAAAACTGGCATTTAGATGTGAAAAACATCTAAGCAGGAATGCAATGACTGCTTCAAACTCACCCCGGGAATAACAGAGTTAGGGTCTTGTCACCGTTTCCCAGGAGATGCATTTATTTGCAGTGAAGATTGGGTTGTCCAGTAACACTCCAGCTGCCCAAAGCCGGCCTTAAATCTGTAAGGACTGTGGAAAACAATTCTAAGGTTGGAAAAATAATAATGAGTGAGGTCAGCTGTAAAAAAATTCCATTTACAGTAGTAGTGAACAATAAAGGGTTTTAAGGTATTTCCAGTCCGTTTTCCAGTCCGTTGCGAGCTGACTTTTATATGTGCAGAGACTCTGTGCCTACTTTTCAGTGTTCCACATGTGGGCATCTGGACTTCCCACCCCCGCCCCTCTTCCTTGATAGCTTTCTTCCCAACTGTTCGTTAAGGCAGCTGACATTTGTCTAACCGGTGGTTTTGGGGTGTAATTCCTTCTCCTATTTGTATCTCTTTGATCTTACTCAGTTTTTGTATCAGTTTTTGTATCAGTTTTTTTCACATGGCTGTGACCAAGATTTATTTTGGCTGGAGATTTTGGAGGGTCCCGGACCACCATGTTGGGGAAGGTATAGGGGAGAGAGAGAGAGAGAGAGAGAGAGAGAGAGAGAGAGAGAGAGAGAGAGAGAGAGAGAGAGAGA
>OU015743.1:4150582-4161725 GCA_907169655.1 Acomys percivali | reverse complement strand
AGAGAGAGAGAGAGAGAGAGAGAGAGAGAGAGAGAGAGAGAGAGAGACAGAGAGAGAGACAGAGAGGGAGACAGAGAGAGAGACAGAGAGAGAGACAGAGACAGGGACAGGTAATGGAGGGATGGAGGGAGGGAAGGAGGGAGAGAGGGGAGAGAGAGAGAGAGAGAGAGAGAGAGAGAAAGAGAGCTAGCTCTCAGAAGTAGAAGATTATAGGAAAGACCTGTCCATCACGGCAGACTAGGAAACGCAGAGTGTAGGGCTGGAGGCAAGGCTGTCTATGGCCATCAGAGGCCCACTTTCTAGTAACCAGCCAGGATCAAAATTTTAAAGGTTTTGGTTTCTTCAAGGAATGCAACCATCTAGGAAATAAACATTCAATACAAGAGTCCGTGCAGACTCAATCCCTGACGTCCGCCCCTGCCTCCCAAAGGCCTCTGGCCGTCTTATAACGCAGAGTGCATTAGTCCAACGTCAAGAAGTCCACACGCCGACGGCTCCTCACGCTGTTTCCAAGTTGGAGTCTTTTCTGAGACACACTGCCAGTGAAGAGTCCCGAGTCCCTGCAAAGTAAAAGGAAACAGTTATACTCACAGTGGCAGAGAGTAAATGTTCCTATAGTACAGGAAGGAAACAGGAAGAAAGTGATGTAGGATCGGATCAAAGCAAGACTGAAGGCTAGCAGACACTAAATCTTTTCTGCAGGGGCATCTGGGGGAATGTGGCCGCATCACTTCAGCTCGAGGTGGCTATGGCAGCCCTACTCATATGGCCACCTGCAACACACAGAACTCTGCTGCTAAGCTGTCTCCACTTGACACCCACAGCTCCCGCTGTCAGGCAACGTATGCTCTGGGCATCTCTAACGTCTTGAGGCCTCTACTGAACTATGGCTTCATGCATCTCCTTTTTAATAGGTTTCATGTATGAAACTGCAGGTTTCTTCTTCTCCCCAGCAGTCCTTGAATATCTCAGTATAAGCCTTGATAACACCATAATTCTTACACTTTGCATGCTTGCAAAGTCCCACATGGGTATCCAATTGTGCTGCCATGTTGAACAGCTACTGGGCTTCCTAGGACCGTGGCTACAGGAACAGAGGCTACTCAGCCTTGGATGCCTTATGGTATAAACCAGGGTCTTATGTGACCCTCACTTGAGCAGGGCATCCCTGCAGATACTTAATTTCTAAAGGAAATATTTCCAAACAAGTGTTGGGGGTGGTCTAATGTATTTTGATGCTAATTACCGCTTGCAGTCTCTGTGACCCAACTTTTACTTGATAAAAAGCCACCCCACCTGGGCAGGGCAGAGGAGCTAGAGCTGTGGCTAAAGGTCCCAAGAAGGAGAGAGAGGAATTCTGGGAAGAAGGAGAGAGACCACCACGAGGAAGAAGGAGAAAGACTGGAGAAGAGGAAGAGAGACCTCCACAAGGAGAAAGAGAGAGAGCCTGAGGAGAGGAGGCCATCATGGGTTAGCTGGAGGAGAAGCACATGGCCAGTGTGGATGGAGAATTCCGCCCAGATGAATTACATTAGCAAGTATTTGGGATTATAGATGGGAGGTAGCTTGATAGAAGTTATTGGAATCAGATGGCATGGGATTGAGACAGGGATCCCATACCTGCCCCACTATGGAAGGTAGTTTAGAGGATTAATGTCTGCCCTGCCCCAGGTTAACTAAGGCTATTTTAAAATATAACAAGTGTCAGTGTTTTAATTGATGGCTAGCCAGGCCTGTAAATAAGACTCACAATTTAGAAACAATAAACAAGTTTTCAGTTTTAGGACTTGAAGTCTTAAATGGATATGATCTCTTCAAGGCACGGTTCCTACTGATCCAGGACACAGGGCCCAGCTTCTTTTTGTGGGCAGCAATCTCTGCAACAGTTAGAGCTGCTTTGTCTTAATCAGCACTGTCTGTGACACCAGCATGTTCATGTCTTTTATAGTCAAACTTACATGTATCTCAAATCATCCATATTTGATTTTCTTTCTCAATTCTCACTGCCTAAAGCAAGTGTTCAACAACTGTACTATAGTCTCAATACTGTGCAGGCTTGAAATTGACTACTCAGAAAAAAAATTACTCAATTTCTTTTGGATTCAGCCTCACTCATATTTTGGAGACATGGTTGAAATATATCCCCGATTCTCTGCCAGAGTGTAATATCAGGGGCCTCTAGTTTAATCCCCTCTAGAGAGCTTGTTCCGAACAGAAGCCCCGGGAACACAGCCTTCGCTGTGCACGTCTCTGTTGGCACTCTCATCTGAAATCTCGCCCAAGCCATTGTCTCAGCTGGCTTTCTTTTGCTGGGTAAGAGAGACTTGGGGACGGGATGGGTCGCATGGGCACAGCTTATCATGACAAGGAAGTTAAGGCAGCAGGAGCTCGAGGCAGCTGGTCACATCGAATCTGCTGTGAGAAAGAAAAGAGCAATGACAGCCTGCGCTCAGCTCACCGTCCTCACCGGCAGTCTAGGATCCCACCACGAATCGTACTGCCTGCAGTGGTTGGCTCTTCCCATGTCACTTTGCATCATCAGGACAACACCCACAGCCAAGGCTGGAAGTCCATCCCGAAGAACATTCTAGATTCTCCCAGGTTGACAATTTACATCAACCATCTCCATCTTTGGAAGCTGTTTTGAACATTCCAGGGCTGCGCCAGCACACGTCTGGGAAACGTTCCTCCTACAAGCTTGTCTGAAGGCTCAAGAGCCACACAGTCAAGTCCGGTCACACCAGAGACCTCACTCTAAATCCCAGGTGTTTCCCTCTCTCCTTATTACCGTATTAGTTATTTTTGCATCAATGTGCCCAAACCACTTCCAGAAAAGCATCTTCTGGGACGAAAATATTTATTTTGGCTCCTGGTTTCGGGGGCGAGGGGGGTCTATGCCTTTCATGGCAAACAGTATGGTGAAGTTCATGACAAAAGATGTAATGGTGGGGGCATGCCTTCCATGAGGGAGCAGGAAGTAGACAGTGTGAGACCAGAACCAGATGGTCCAGGTTGACCCTTGAGCAGCCTGTCTGTTATGAGCTACTTTCTCTGGATAGGTCTTACCTGGTAAAGATTCCACAGCCTCCTAACTAGTAAAACTGGCCAATCCCCCCCACCCCCAAAGCAGTTAAAACATGAGATTGTATGGTGGGAACATGCCAGCTTCAAGTCACCATAATTGTCCTACCGCTCCAGCAGGAGGCTTTGAATACTGTGTTTAGGAGGTGCACAGAGTCAAAATTCTTCTCTTGTTCCTTATTTTAGAGGAAGCAGTTTTCAATTTTCCCACATTGAGTATGTTGTTGGGTATGGATTTTTAAATATAGCATTTATTGTGTTGAGGTATGATCCTTATATTTCTAGTTTGTTCAGGATTTTCCTTGGACATTGAATTTTGTCAAAATGATTCCTCTCTCTATTGAAAGAGCTGCGCCCCTTTTGTCTGTGACTCTGAGTATGTGCTGGGTAGAGCCTTCCTTGTATCTCTGCGAGAAGCCTCCCGGCTCACTCAGGGTTACTGATTTGTTCAGGTCATTTGCATCACTGTTTTACTATCTTGCTGTCTCAGCATCTTGCCGTGTAGCCCAGGATGGCCTCTGAACTCACAGCCCTCTTGCCTTTGTCCCCATGTCCTAGGAACATGGGCATGTGCCACCATGCCCGGCCGTTGGCAGTTTTTCTTCTCACACTAAAGAAACTTGTGTACACTTTTCCTTGCACTTGTGTTCAGTGTTAGCGTACAGTGATGCTGACTTTGTAAAATGCATCTGCAAGTGTTCCTTGTGTTTCCGTCTTATGGACTAGTCAGAGGACCGTTGGCGTCGGTCCCTTACACATGTGATGAAACGTGCTGCCGCGGATCTGTACCGATCTGGAATAAAAAAACAAAACATAAACAAAAAAAACAAAAACCCCGCAGTCTTAGTCCTTGTTATTGATCTGTTTAGTTTTCTTAAAATTTACAAATTCAGTTTCAGTAGGCCGTATGTATCTAGAGCTATATCCATTTGCTTGTATTTGTTCAAATTATTAAGTTGTGCATTTTCTAAATAATCCCTAGTCCTTCAGATTTCAATGACCTCCCCCCCCCCTCTCTCTCTCTCTCTCTCTCTCTCTCTCTCTCTCTCTCTTTCTCTCTCTCTCTTTCTCTCTCTCACTCCTCTCTCTCTTCTATTACTGTGCTTCTCTCTTTTGGGCTAAGGGCCTCTCAGTGTTGTTAATCTCATCTCCAAGAACCAGTCCGCGATCCTGTGACTCATCTTTTAGTGTCTGTCCCATTAGTCTCTGCTCTGCTCCTGCCCCTTCTGCTGTCTTCTTTTCTCTCCTTCCTGTGAGCTCCTGGGATGCACTGCTGCATTCTCTCCTGGCTCTGAAGGCCTTTTTTTTTTTTTTTTTTTTTTTTTTTTTTTTTTAACTCTTCTCCTATCTCCCATGGATTCTCATGGTTCATTTTCATCTGATCCTAGGACGTTGTCATTTCCTTGATTTCTTCAATGAATCACTAATAATTGTAGGGTTGTCGCTCAATCTCATATTTTTTTCCTACTCTCTGTCCTTTCTCTCGCTTTTGATTTCTAATTTTATTTCATTATTGTCTGATGGGCTTTCAGCAATTATTTTGGTTCTCTCTCTCTCTCTCTCTCTCTCTCTCTCTCTCTCTCTCTCTCTCTGTAATGACTTGGCTTTTTGCCTAAAATATGTTCTATTTTGGAGAAAGTTCTAAGAGCTGCTGAAAAGAATGCATACACTGCGATTTTGGGTAAAGCATTATTTAGATGTCTGTTAAGTTAATTTTAACTATATAGTGCAACTTAGGGTAAAATTATTATTAATTTCTTGAAGCCGGGTGACCACTTGGTGAGGGCAGGGTACTGAGAGCATCCACTGTTTGTGTATTAGAGCTTCTATGGTCGTGGGTTCCCTTAGAATTTGTTCCATGGAATTTGGCATACAGATGTTCGACACATGTATGTCTTCCACGTGAAATGTTTCCTTTACCAACACACAGCAACCCTCATCATCCTCTGAAATCTGCTCTCTGAAATGAGTAGAGAGAGCTTCACCTGCTTGACACAAGTTTGTTTTTTTTTTTAATTTGGAATAGTCTTTCTCAAATTTTTGCCTTCAGACTGTATTTGACAGAGCAGTGTATATCTTACAGGCTGGAAATAAAAGGCTATGTAGATAGAATTCATTTAGCCAATCTAGCTGCTTTATCTGAGAGTTTGGGCCACTTACGTCCAGAGCTATAGTGGGAGGAATGTACTAGTTCTTGGGATATTTTTTTTTTACAAAACTGACGTTTAATCACTTCCTACTTAATTATAATTTTCTTGTTTAGTCTTTGAGTAGACCCTACATCCTCAGTGTTGTGTCTGCCTTGCTCAGTTGTGTTTGGTGTTCCTGTAGCTACCTTCTGTAATACCACGGTGGTCATGAGTCACATTAGCTTGTACCGACCTTGACTTGCTGATATTATGAAGGATAATTTTCAGGATATTATAATTTGGGATATTGTAATTGACATCTGTATATTCTATTCTAGATGTTGTAATTGACATGTACAGTCCCCTGGATTCAGAGTTTTTATTGCTAAATCCTGCTATGATCCAGATGTTGTTTGCCTTGATGAGTGAGTTTGTACTCCCTCCTGCATTTTCAGTACTCTTTAACAGTTCCTTACTCTTGACATTTTATCTAAAATATACAATGAAAGGGATCTTTTCCGGTCAAATTGCTGGGTTTATAAACAGCCCTTGTACCTGGATATCCATATATCTCCCCAAGGATTAGGCAGTTTCCTGGTATTGTGTCACTACATGTATTTTCTGAACTTTTAGTTGGTCCCTTTTGTTTTTGACCATGAAACCATGGAGAGCTGACTGTAGTAAGGGGTTGAATGGACTCCAGATGCATTCTGTGCTGACCTTGCCCATTGACCCCTTTGATGGCATGCTTTTTGTTTCATACCCATAGTCCCCCTCCCTGTGGCTGCCCAGTATTGAACTTCCACGTGTTTGCTTAATCAGCCACCTTACAGAGAACCTATTTTCTGACTATACCTTTTCCAAGCCATGGAGAACGTGGAAGCTTTAGGGCTAAGATTCCTCAGACAGGAAGTGCAGCTGGATGTAAGACACACAGGTCCATTGGTTTCCTATACTAAAATTAAAAGTGGCCCCAGATCTAGCCAATGGATAGGGCATTCTCCACAGTTTGGCAGAGAGTGGGGACTGACTTTCATATGAACTCTGGTGCCCCATATTTGACCATGTCCCCTGGATGGGGAGGCGTGGCAGCACTCAAAGGAAGGATAGCAGACTACGAAGAAGAAACTTGATACCCTATGAGCATATACAGGGGGAGGAGGCCCCCTCAGTCACAATCATAGGGGAGGGGAGTAGGGGGAAAGTGGGAGGGAAGGAGGAATGGGAGGATGCAAGGGATGGGATAACTATTGAGATGTAAAATGAATGAATTAATAAAAAAAATGTTTAAAAACGTGGCCCCCAGGATTCAGGGAATGGAAGCAGGAGGACGGTGAGTTCAAGGCCTTCCTGGGTCACACAGCAAGAGCGCACTGTGCTTTGGGAAAGGTTTCTGCATGTCAAAGTCACCGCAAGCAAAGCACATGGTCCAGCCACAGACTGGGGATAGATCATTCATGCGGTCGGCAAAGCTTTAGAGTCCAGAGCACTGAAAAGGGGGAAAGGGCATTAGCAAACTGGATGAAGTGTTTCAAACCCCCACCTGAGTTACTCTCCCTGAATCCGTAGGTTGGTGTAGCTCTCAGACCATATAAAGAAGTTTACTTGTATAGTAAACCATAAGTAATGGAGAAACTCACAGTTTGTCAGTGTACAGAGAGCCCAGCCACGAATGGAGCATTTGTACCACTCCCACCACGCTAGGCACAGGCACTGTCATGGAGCGTCTGTACCACTCCCACCACGCTAAGCACAGGCACTGTCATGGAGCAACAAGACTAAGAGCCCGAAGCCAGGGAGCACCAGAGCCGAACAGTGTCTCATGACACGATAGGGATGCTGTAGTGATGAACTCACAGGAGCTGAGGCAGCCTGTGTGACAGTCACACAAGATCCAGCCAGTCACACTGGCCCTGACCCCCAGCTGAGGACCCATTGACAGCTGTTGGCTTCAGGAGAAGGGAGAGTGAATTTTCTTTAAGGACATGACACCTAGCAGGTGGACCATTCCAGCGGATGACTTAGCATCCTTGAGTTTATTGAGTCAGATTGCACTTAGCAGATTATTAAAAAGGAAAAGAGGCAGGGTGGCAAGTAGATCTGGGATGAATTGGGGGAGGAATACATTATATGCACGAATAAACTTATCAAAGAATTTAATATAAATGTACTTCAAAAATTCACCTTTCAAACTACTCGGTAAATTTCTTTCATACATTTCTGTCACTTCACTTTTCCCAAACTATAATAATATATAATAATTAGTCACACCTTGATGACATGATATCTATTTATGTATATACACATATATGTCATAATGTGGATATATCCATCACCTTAAATACTTACCATTTATTCCTAATGTCTAACTACAGCCTTGAAGCTTTGAGTAGCGTTTTCTTTTCCTCCTAATCCCCCTCAGCTTATTCTGCTTTTATGAACCCTGTTATTTTTAGACTCCACATATCAGTGACATAAAATGTTCTATACTAAATCATAAAGAAATCTCGGTGAATGATAGTGTATCATGAAATTTCATAGGATCAATCCTTTCCGGAGCATGAAAATGGCTTTCAGGTTGGAATGAGATTGGAAGGTGTTGATCCCCGACGCCCGTCTGTGTTCTGTGTGCTTTCTGTAGCTGAGGTAAGAGAGGGTGGTACTGCCTGCAGCTAATTACATGGCGAACATTTTCTCAAAGACAACAAATTTCAGCACTTCCTTTCACAAATGTGTCCCAACCCATCATTTTAGTCAGTAACATATAAAATTACGCTTTTTAGTAATTTTGTTAAGATGAATTTTCTAGTAAGTTCTTTGTCAACTAATGTTTATATTTGAGTTAACTGAAAGTTAGATTTTCACCTAAAGCTGATAACAATCCGAGGATCCCATGCTGTTTTTTCCAACTGTTGAATTATCATTTATACTTTAGGTGAACTAATGGGAACTGTATGTGAATACATGTCTATGAATATGCATTCATCTAAACACACTCACTTTGTGAAAAGTGTGTACAGAGAACTGCCATTGGCTAAAACACACGAATTTAAAAGTATAATGTCTATTCAACACATTATTAAACCAACAAAATGGATCTAAGAAGAGCCTTGAGCTTAGAAGACACAGTCACGTGTTCTATGTGGTGACAACGGCTATTAGACCTGTACAGACTGTCTAGGGGGCGGATTTATCAGACTTTCATTATTTTCTGTGTAAACATGTGGTGTCCACGTGGTAAGGTGTGCTGTATCTCAGCCTTTACTCTCTTGAGGTAAGAACTAACTCCATCAGCAGAAGATGTTTTTAGAGGAATATTTGGCAGGTACTTAATTAAAAATATTTCTTTTGTCCCCAGATTCCTAGATCAGTCTAAAAGATACAATTTTTTTTTTTTGCAGAAAGTTCTATACATTTCTTCATCACCATTTTGATTTAATCATATATCACACCACATATACTTTGGTTCTCTGATAAAATGTCTGGGTGGATGGATTGGTTAATGACGATTGCTTTGTCTAAACATTTGAATGTTTTGTCAGTTTGAGCCCATTTCGCATGCGTGACACTTGGGAAATGTCTCTGTTTCAGGTGTGTGGCTACAGGCTGAGGCTGCATTTTGATGGTTATTTAAGCTGCTATGATTTTTGGACCAATGCTGGTTCCCCTGACATTCACCCAGTGGGGTGGTGTGAAAAGACCAAGCACGAACTGCATATCCCTAAGGGTAAGCCAGGGCACATTTATCAGGTGGACAAAGGGGCACTTGTTATTTCAGCTTTATTTCTAACACCATTTCATGAAATACTAACAGGGGAGCCTGGTGAGAATTGATTTTCCAAAATGAAAGTTTTATCTACAAAGAGTCTAAGACTAAACAATGCCTTGGAGATGAGCGTAAATGAAAAAAGCCTATATATCTTTCTAAGTCAGATATTCTGGTTAGAAACTTAGGGTAAAAAAAAATAGGGTCTTGGGGGCCACCTGATCATGTATAAAGCTTATTAATCCTTATAAGAAGAAATTGACATTCCAAATCATGGTGGAAATGACCTATCGCACTCGATCAATGACGTCACACAGGGAAGAACCCAGATCTACTCTAAATTTGCTGCAAATGTGGAAATGACAGGAAGGACGGCACCATAAAATGCCAGCATTTTTGGTTTTCTTTTGATGGAAAACAAAAGTTCTGTGTCTGTCTTTTGTTTCCCGGGAGATGCCCCAACCAGGCAGTTAAGGTTGATTCTTTTTTGCTGTGAGATGCCTTGGTCCTGTTTCTTTGCACAGCCATGTGCTGCACGCGGTTTCCAGCTCGGGCCTCGAGTGGCTGAATAACTATGGATTGTTTTGGACTTAGTGGTGCAGTCTCTGTGTTCTTAGGAATGAGCTCAGGCATCCCTTGTCCCCTGCCTGGGGCTGCAGGTCTTCTGAGCTGCTGGATTTCATGGGAGCTGGTGACAGACAAGTGGGGGTCATCCTTCCACCAGGCATTGTGGAGACCTTAGCATGCACCTGTGGTGGGTATTGAACCCCAGGCTCTGTGGGGCTGTCCTTCAGAGGAGGGGTGGGCTGAGTGCGGCCCCAGGGTTACTCTTTCATATGATGTTGTAGATAGGCTCTCTCAACGTCACAGCATCCCAGATGCCTCAACAAAAATGAGACCATAGCTTGGCCCCCACCAGGTCATTTCCACCATGATTTGGAATGTCAATTTCTTCTTATAAGGAGTAATAAGCTGCAAGAGCAAAACCCAGAGCCTATGTGCTGGGGTGGGTGGGCAGGGGGGTGGTCCTTGGCCAGAATGCCGCCTCAAGGAGACTCCTGGGGAGTCATAGTGGAAAAGTAAAGCTTAACACTTGACTGTAATCCTGAACTCTACAAAGACTTTGGCTTAGGTGCAACGCAAAGACACCGATCCTGTGTATTGGGGCCACTTCAGGTGTCAATGCAGAAACTGCAGGCTTCACCTTAAAGCGACGGTTCTCAGCCTGGGGGTCGGATACCCTGCATAACAGTAGCAAAATTACAGTTATGAAGTAGTGACAAAAAATAATTTTATGGTTTTGGGGGGTCACCAAAGCCAAACAGAACAAAAGCAAAGTGTTTAAAGGGTCTCCACGTCAGGCAGGTAGGCTGAGAACCACTGCCTTAAAAGGTTAGTAAGAGAGTTCATTCTGCAGTCATTTTGAGTGACCGAGACCCGGAACCCAGATGTAGGTTACCCCAAAGACCGTGTTTCAGTATGGAAACAGTTTCATGAAGTTTTTTTTTTTTTGCAGTTTTACAAAACAGAGAAAGTCGTAAATCAAGGCACAGGTACAATGCATTGATGAGTAAACTAGAGAGGCAGTTACAGCTGTGAGGGCTGAGCCTTTTCTGTAGGCCCAAGACGCTATCAGAGGCCTTCTTAGCTTTCAGGTTGGGGAAGCTGGTGGCCTAGACTCCAGAGGCTTTGCTCTGTTAGTCACACACTGGGTGTTCGTTCCGATGCGGAAGCGAGGAAGAGAACACTGTGCCGGAACATCAGAGCTAGTCCAGGAGACCGTGACCAGCCTCTGAACCTGCCATGGTCCAACCAACAACCACTGTCAGGTCTGACATCCTAACTAGCCAGTCAATTCGTCTGCGCGTACGCAGCTTCCTTCCTGAGAGTCTCCTCCACTCAGGGCAAGGGGCACGGGAAGATAAGGCATTTTTACTGGGTAATTTATAAAGATTGGGAACAGGAAGTTGGGCTTAAAAATGGCCTTTGGCCTTTGCCTGTGGTGCTGTGTATTGAGCACTAGGTGGCCTTTGGATTTTGTGGGTGGGTGGGTGGGTGGGGTTCTAAATTCTCCCGAGCATCTGTCAGTCTGAACTGTAGCTTCAGGAGAACCTTTCCTGGTCTTTGTGACATGGCTTCCTGTGAACGGCAACCATGCCGGGCCCCT
>OU015743.1:4129948-4144221 GCA_907169655.1 Acomys percivali | reverse complement strand
CACATCCCTGACCTAACCCACCTCCCCCCACATCCCTGACCTAACCCCCCTCCCCCCACATCCCTGACCTAACCCACCTCCCCCCACATCCCTGACCTAACCCACCTCCCCTCATATCCCTGGAAACCAACTCTTTAGTTTCCTGTTCTCCCCAACCCTCGCCAGTTCCATACCTTGTAATGAAAAGATGTGGTGTTTGTTTTGGTAGGACCCACTTTCTTCACTTAACACGATGGTCTTCAATTCCATTTTTCTACAAATGACGTGAATTCTTTGTTTTTTTGTAGCTCCATAGTGCATAGATCAACACTTTACCCATTTGTCTGTTGCTGGGTACGTGGATAGGTATTTTTATAACTTGTTTAATATGAATTGTTCTGTCATAAACAAAAGTATGCAGGTTATCACTATTGTAAGCTGGCATTTATTCCTTAGATTGTATGTTCAGAAGTAGTGTGACTGGGTTATATATGTATTTTTTTAAAGAAAATTCCATATGGACAGCATTAATTTACAGTCTCACCAGCAGTGAACAAGGACTTGTTTTCTCTCACTCTTGCCAGCATTTTTGTTTGTTTCCTTGATGGTACCACTGCAGCTGAGATTAAATAGAATTCAGTGTGATTTTGATTCTTTTCCTTTCTCCCATAACCCACCCAAGTTCATATTTTTTCTCTCTTTTAAAACACACACACATACACACATACATATACACACATACACACACACATACACACACATATACACACAGACAAGACACACACACACACACACACACACACACACTAAAAATCATGGGCTCCAGTTTGTATTAGTTAAATTTTTTTCTGGGCCTGAGGCCTGTGCTACAGCATACTGACATATCTGTTGTCTTTCTACTGAAGAAAACTGATTATCTTCTCAGGGAAGCTCGCAGTTGTGATCAGCATCTTGTGTGGGGACAGGACTTTGTGTCTACTTCTCTTCCTCCATGCTGGGATTTCTGTCTGGCCTGAACTTGTGCAGGTCTTGTGCATGCTGCCAGGGTCTCTGTGAGTTCATGAGTGCCTTGGTGATGTCTGGAAAATGCTGTCTGCTGGGAGTCACCAACCAGCTTTGGCGCCTACAATCTTTTCACTCTCCACATAGTTCCCTGAGCCTTGGAAGGAGGGGAGTGGTAACATCCATTATCCAATTAAGAGCTGAGCACTTCAAAGCCTCTCATTCTCATGGGTCTCTGTGGTAATCGCCATGTGCTGCAGGAAGAAGATTCTATGAGGAGATTGAACATCATACTGCTCTGTGGCTACAACGCTATGTAATTTTGTGGCTATTTCCCTTTAGCAGAATAATAGTAGTGAGTTTCGCCCTAGGCCTATGATCTACCTTGCTTCAGGTTTTATCCTGATTACCAGTGTAAAGTATGGGTTCCATCTCATGGAAGGAGCTTTAAATTCAATTAAAAGGTGATTTATTGTTCTGCTAGCATTCATGCCACTTCTGCCCCAGTGGGTGTGTCTTGCAGACAGGTCATTATTATAGCTTGTGAGGTCCATAGCTGGGTGATATTGATGGTTGCTTTTCTTCTTTGGTAGAGTATATAGGACCTTCTATGAATGCTATCCAAGTGAGTGCTAGCTAGATCCAGCTGTCCCATTCTTGGACATATACCCCAAAGACTCTACATCTTACTACAAAGATATTTCCTCATCCATGTTTGTTGCCTGTCTGCTCAAAACAGTGAGAAATTGGAAATAGCCAAGATGTCCACCAACTGACGAGTAGATAATGAAGATGTGGTAGATTTACACAATGCGATATTATCCAGGTGCTAAGAAAAATAAAATTGTGAAATTTGCAAATAGACAAATAGACCTAGGAACCATAAATAAGGTAACCCAGGCCAAGAAAGACAAACCCTCCATGTTTTCTTCTCTCATACGTGGATGTTAATTTTTGAGGTCTAGATATGCGAGTTACTTTTGGAATAGCCGGTAAGTAGCTAGTAAGTGACCTGAGGGAGGATTTTCCATGGAAGAGGGAGGAAAATACAGTGTAATAAGGGTCTAGAAAAGAAATTAGCAGAGGAGGGGTGAGAGGAGAAAAGAGTGGGAAGGGAAGGCAGGAGAGGGAACATGGGAGAGATAACTAACGTTAGAGGCCTTTAAAAAACCCCAGTAATGTAGAAGATTATACACACACGCACACACACACACACACACACACACACACACACTTGCACGTGCACACAGACTCGCGCACACACACATACACACACACACACACATACACAGAGTCATCAAATAATGGGGAAAACAGTCCCTAAACTACACAAAATAAGGTACCAAATAAGCCTCCAGTGCCAGGAATGCATTACGTCCTTCTGAGTTGTTGAGCAAAGGTGTCCCAGAGACCACCACTAACACTGTAGCTGTCAGCAACGCTGCCGGCCTATTCTACACAGATTGAAGGAAACAGGCTGTTGAAGACACCAGACTCACGTCAGATAACAGGGAGATTGTCTCTCCTTTTCATTCTTTATCCTGCTGGATACAAGTAGAAACTTGGTGTGGTTTGTTTCAGTTCATGCTTTTTAACACCAACTCCTGTCGGGCAGCTTCTCACGTGCCTGTCTGCAGTCTGTGTGTTTTCTTAGGAGAAAATGTCTACTCAAATCCCTTACCTGCTTTAAACTGCCTTGTGTTTTTATTACTTAACATTAAATATTATACCACTGTTGTCTAAGACTTTGTATACTCTGCGTGGGTGGCTGTGTGTTATGGTAGATGCCAGGCAGGTGGTTGGAAAATGTTTCATTTTATTTTATATGCTTCATTTCACATTTGTTTTAAAGGATTTGTTTTTATTTAAGTGTGTGTTTGTGTGTCTGTGTGAGTGTATGTCACATACCTGCATATACTTTCTGACTGCAGAAAGGAGTGTCTTATTTCCTGGAGCTGAAGTTACAGGTGGTTAAAGCTGGGTGCTGGGTTCTGAGTGCTGGGTGGTCAAGTGGGTGCTGTGAACCAAACTCCAGTCCTCTAGGAGAGCAACCAGTGCTCTCCACTGCCGAGCCATCTTCCCAGCCCGTTTTCACATTCTCAATATTGTCCTTTGTATTAGCTTCGTTTTCTATGATGGGAAGCTACTGCTGTAAAGGAAAGAAGGGCTGTGCAGAGTTTAGGAGGATTATTGGCACGGTGTCTGAGTTGACTCCCTTGTGGTGAGGGCTGTGTGATGTGGGGCAGGCGGTGGGTGGCAGACGGCCATGGTTTGGAGAAAAGGAGAAACAAACAGCTGCAGACTGAGCAGGAGGAAAGGCAAGGTCAGGCCCCGTCGTTTTGTAACAGCCCACCAGCAGGCACTCAGCTGATCCCCTACAGAGCATCTCATGGCTCCAGTGATTTATGGAATTTCCACTAAGCCTTGTGTCACCACGATTTGACCATTTTCTACAGTGTCAGTCTGGGGACCATGACTTTGACAGTGGATGGAGGACAGTGGGGCCACTCTCAAACCACAGCGTCCTCTGACATATTACTATTATGCTATCTAGTGCCCCTCCCCCCGTGTGTGTCTAATTTTATCATTAAATCTGAGAATTTATTGCTAACTATCAGGTCAAATTATTAACTGTGGATTATATACTTTTTACATTTCTTTGCGTTTACTGGGTTGTGGCATATGACACAAGGCCAGGTTCCGTTTATTCTTTTGAATCTGTTATTCCATTTCCAAGCACCATTTCTGCGGAGACCATTCTCTTTCCTGTGAATCGTCTGTGCAGCATTTTTGAGACTAAATTTACCACAGAAGATTGGGTTCATTTCTGGAGTCACAGTTTCTATTGCATGAAACAAATGTAAATTTATGATGCAATATTCTAGTGCAATAAAAAAGTGCAAGAGAAGTGTGCGTGGTATTTCTATGCGTGCACCACCACCACTTTGTAATCCATTTTGCAACCAGCAATTGCGAGTTCTTCAGATTTACTCCTAATTTTCAAGACTGTTTTATTTATGGGGCCCCTTTAATGCTCATGGGAGTTAGAGGATTGGCTTCTTCAAAAGAAATAACTGTTGTCATTTCGATAGGGTTGCGTCAAATCTGCAGGTTGCTTTGGAAAATTCTGTGTGTGGTGCTGAGTTTTCTGGTCCATAAATATGAGATATTTCCATGTATTTAAGTCTTCTTTAATTTTTTTTCTGCAAAGCTTTCTAGTTTTCAGTTAACAGATTTAAAAAAAAATCTGTTTGATTAAAATTTGCTCTTGGGTAATTTACTTTTTACATGCTATTATAGATGGAATTGTTTTCCCAACTTACCTTGGCATCACTGTTTTCAAATGGAAACATATCTAACCTTGTGTGTTCATGCTCTACCTTATCAATTTATTCAATCCGTGTGTAATTTGTGTCTCTGAATATTTCCATGACATGCAGTCATGTTGTCTGTCTTAAGAGGTACCTTTACTGCGTCATTTGCAGTTTGTTTGCTTTTGGCTGGTCTTCTGTTAGTGGTCCATCCCGTGTCTGCAGTGTCATGCTGCAAGTGGAGCTGGCTTGATTAGCTCTTTATGAAGAAGATTCAAGCATCTTACCATTGCTATGATGCTAGTTTAAGTCAGCTCTTTTCCTGGGTTAAGGGGAATTTTCTTGTCTCTCAGACTTTTTTTGTTAATACTCACTACGCACTTGCTCGCCCCATCTCCTACATAAAACAAAATGAGCGCCCTGCCAAATGGATTTTATCCAATGTTTTTCTGCACCTATGGATAGGGTGCCATATTTCTATCTCTTTTGTCCTTTCTGTAATCATTCCATTAATTGATTTTCCTAAGTTTAATAAAAAATGTATTTAGGGTGGTTACCTGGTTTTTATTTTATTCCATTCTTTTAATGTGCTATTGGATTCAGATTGCTTATAGTCTGTTGAGAAGTTTATATCATATCCATACGACCTATTGTTTTCTTGTCATATCTCTTGAGTCTCGTCTTTTTTAGGGTGTTATAGATGAAATTTTTAAAATGGATTTTACTTTTTATTTATTGTTAGAATTAAAATGTAGATTGTTTCTTCATATTGATCTTCATCCTGAAGCTTTCCTGAACCAATCCACTACTCTCCTAGGGCGTTCCTCGTGACTTCCTGTCCGTGAAATCACACCTAGGGCGTTCCTCGTGACTTCCTGTCCGTGAAATCACACAATGTGCAGACAGAGATGCTTCCATCCACTGCTGTTTTATGAATGACTTTTGTCTCTCTTCTGATTTAGCCCTTGCTGGATTCCACTGGAGAGAACTTGTGGGATGATCCCATTTTCTTTTTCTTTTTTTTTTTTTTCAATTTTAGGGAAAAGATTTCAGTCTTTTACAACTAAGTATAATAGTCTCTATAGGCTTGGTCAGATGATTTCAAAACTTCCTTTTGTTTTTAGTGTAAGTACTTTTTTAAAATAAAAATGATGGCCTTTTAACTCTGTTAATTTAATATTAGTGTATGGATTGATTCTCATGCTACACCAATCTTGTATTCTTAGGATAAATCTTACTAGAAGTAATTATTGTGTGTGCATCATTTAAATATAACATTTTATTAGTTATCTTAGAATATTACACATATTAAATGTATGTCGATCAGAGTCATCCCTAACACTTTCGCTTATTCTTCCTAGAACTATAATTTACTACCCACCTCTTCCTAACTTTGTGGGTTTTTTTCTGTCTTATTTTCTCTTTTTTTTAAATTAAAAAATTAATTTATTCACTTTATAGCCTGATTATTGGATTATAGCCACCTTCCTTGCCTCCTTCCAGTCCCATCCTCCCTCTCTCATCCCCCCATCTCCTGCTTTAGTCCTCAGAAAGGGGGAGCCCTCCTCCCCTATCATCTGAACCCAGTCTCATCTGGACTGCCTGTATCCTCGTCCTCTGTGGCCTGGCAAGGCCACCCCACCAGGGAGAAGTGATCAAGGAGTGGGTACCAGAGTCCATGTCAGAGGCAGCCCCTGCTCCCAAGATTATGGGACCCACAGGAGAGTGTGCTGCCTATGGACTACATCTGAACAGGAGGTATAGGACATCACCATGCATGGTCCTTGGTTGGTGCATCAGTCTCTGCAGGCCCTCTCCAACCTAGGCCCAGATTTGTTGGCTCCATTGGTCTCCTTGTGGAGCTCCTGCCCCTCCAGGTCCTCTATACCCCAAACTCTCCCATAAGACTCCCTGTGCTCCTCCCTGAACTTTGGCTGTGAGTCTCAGCATCTGCTTGGATGCCCTGCTAGGTGGAGTCTTTCAGAGGACTGCCATGGTCAGCTCCATCCTGTTCCCTATGTTCAACCACTTGTGTCTATTCCATTTGCCCTTCTGGCTGTTTGTCCTTCTGAATGAGAATTAAGCATCCTCCTTAGGATCCTCTTTGTTATTTAGTTCCTTTAGGTCTGTGTATTGTAGTGTGTTTATCCTGTATTATGTGGCTAATATCTGCTTATAAGTGAGTATATACCATGAATGCTTTTCTGGGTCCATCCATTTGCCTTCATATTTCAAGATTTCCTTGTTTTTAATAGCTGAGTAGTATTCCATTGTGTAAATGTACCACAGTTTCTTTATCCATTCTTTGGTTGAGGGGCATGTAGGTTGTTTCTAGATTCTGGTTACTACAAATAAAGCTGGTATGATCATAGTTGAGCAAATGTCCTTGTTTTATAGTGGAACAGCTTTTGGGTATATGCCCAGGAGTGCTATAGCTGGGGCTGGAGGTAGCACTATTTCCAATTTGAACCTGAAAAGCTTGTGTAAGGCAAATGACACTGTCAACAGAACAAAATGACAGCCTACAGACTGTGAAAAGATCTTCACCAACCCTATATCCAACAAAGGGCTAATATCCAAAATATTTAAAGAACCCAAAGAATTAAACACCACCAAACCAAATAATCCAATTAAAAAATGGGGCACAGAACTAAACAGAGAATTCTCAACAGAGGAGTGTAGAATGGCCAAGAAACACATTGTCCTTAGTCATCAGAGAAATGCAAATCAAAACAACTCCGAGATTCCGTCTAACACTGGAATGGCTAAGATCAAAAACTCAAGTGACGGCACATGCTGGCAAGGATGTGGAGAGAGGGGAACACGCCACCCTTGCTGGTGGGCGTGCAAACTTGTACAACCGCTTTGGAAACCAACCTGGTGCTCTCTCAGAAATTCTCAAGAGTAGTACCTCACTTTTTCTTTCTTAGATAACCTACTGAATCTAATTTGTACTACCCTTGTCCACATGTGGGTGTGGCCAATCACTGTGGCATGGACAACCTACCAGAGACTGAATAAAGCTAACCCATGGAATCATCTCCTAAATAACATTGACTCGTCCTTTCCTGGCAGTGATCAAATACGAGTAGCTCCTCAGCCAGGGCTGAAGACGCATGTAACCACTGAGCTCACTTCTGAAGAATAGAGGCTCAGGCCTTCTCCAAGCTAACAGGAAACTGAATCCTGGGATGGAGTCAGCTAGGCTTATTTAACCAGGCCTCCTCAGAATGTGCCTTAAATCTAATCAGTAACTACCCAGTAATGTCCATGCCGCTATTGCCCTCATGAGCATATCTTGCCAGGTTTTGATCCCAGTTCTCACAGACATCACCATGGGACTAGAAGTTTGACTTTAGCCCCAGCGTTTCGTGGAGCTCACTGTGTGCTGGAGATTTTTTCCTGAGACATCCTGGTAGTCAACATGTGGCTTCACAGCCAGTCCTGCTATCACCTTGCCAACACAGGGTCACCGCTGGGATTCTAGCGAGGAATTGCTGACAAGATTTTCTAGTCTCCACAGCAGAATTTTGTGCAGACTTCCTTCTAGGAGGATTCACAGAAAAATAGGACATCCAAGTAGAGTTGGAAGAAGGGGAGCTTGATGCATAAAACACAACAAAGAAGCAGAACCTATCACAACACAGCTACCCACCTTCACCATCCTTAACCATCTGGCTCCCCTGTAACAGAACTCAGAATCACAGAGGAAACAGAAATGTCTGAGGAAGAATTCAGGTTGACGACCACATAGAAGACCAAGGCACAGATACATGGGCTAAGGGAATCTACCCCAAACCTTGACAAGGCCGTCTCCAGAGTGACTAAAACAAGTTATTTGAGAAAGTACAAATATGGAGGAAAATTTCACCAAGGAAACTGAAGTGTTGAGGAAGAGCCAAAGAGAGAAACTGGGACTGAAAACCATGGTCAGTCAGAGGTAAAACCAACAAACTCAAATGGAGACCAAAGCTGGAACAGCCACAAAGTCAGAAACATGTAAGAAAGAAACTTAAAGAATAGAGCTGAGATGCCCATGAATTCTCTGATACATTTCAGAGCTGAACCTGGAGTCCATTGGGCAGAAGATGATTTGACAGAGATAAAGCAAAAAGGAATAGGGAGACCGTTAGTGAAATTGTAGCAGAAAGCGTTTCCAAACCTAGAGAATGAATTAAACTTCCAAACAAGAGGGCCAATTGGAGCCCCAAGCCCACAGGACAATCTAGAAATTCTTCAGGACACATCATAGTCAAGATTTGCCCAAGGGAGGATGCTTGAAACATCACTGAGCAGGGGAACTAGAATAGACATGGGTAGCGGATGAAGAGAGGGAACTGGGTCAGAGAAGGTGTGGGGAGGGGACCGAGGGTGGGGCTCAGATATGGGAAGAGCAGGGGTGGGAGGTTAGAGAGCTAGGACAAGCTGAAGACCAGGGTGGGCTCCAGGATTATATGAGGGTGACTCTAGCTGAGACTCCTAGCAGTAGGGGACGTAGAAACCGAAGCCTAGCCAGGCAGGACTTCCATTGGAGGGAGGTGGACACCAACACACCAGTCAACTAACCTAGGTCCATGGGACTTACAGAGACTGAAGCACCAACCACAGAGCATGCGTGGTCTGTACCCGGGCCCCCTACACACATGTAACTGATGGGCAGCTTGGTCTTCATGTGGGTCCCATATCAAGGGAATGTGGGCTGTCTCTGACATGGACTCTGTTGCCTGATTTTGGATTACTTTGTCTTAGCTCGGCTGCCTTGTCTGGCCTCAGTGGAAGAGGATGCGCTTAGTCCTGATGCACTGGGGTGGGTTGGAATGGGGGTCTGTGAACTCCTCTTAGGAGTAGGGGAGGGAGAAAGGAGGAAGAAGGTGGGAGGGTTGGACTGGGAGAAGAGGAGGGAGAGGGCTGTGAATAAACAAATCTAAAATAAAATAATATTTTTTAGAAATTGAAAAATACAAAGTAAAAGTGCACGTGCATATGTGCGCATGCACACACACACACACACACACACAAACACACACACACACCATTTCATACTAAAATTAAAATAACAATTCACATACAGCGCAGGAATATCAGAATAATCTTAGGTCTCTCATCAGCAAATCTGAGAGGCAGAGAAGTAGTGAATAATCTTTTACTATGAAGGCAAATGACACAGGAATCAAAGTCTAACAAGGCTACCTTTCAGAATTGATGGAAGGTAAGGACATTTCAAGACAAAATATTTTACATTATAAATTTTGAATTTGAGATCCTTTACCCGTATATGTGTTTCATATTTAAATATACCTCAGTAAAAGTGAAATTAAACATTGCTGATTTCATTGGTTTGTTTCTGGTAGCAAATTGGTTCCAAACTTTATTGTTACAGAGAATGAACTTATCTTTTGGACACTACTTATTTTTAGGAATTTTTAGCATGTTTTATGCATAAATATGTTAATGTTTATATAGTATAAGTTATGTGTCTTTAATTAAATTTTGTCAGGAAAAAGTATATTTATTTGTCCAAGCTTATGCACTGCCAGGGGCAATCGGAACTTTTGACAGCAGAATGGCAGGCACTGATCTGTGTAGCCGCCCCAAAGGGCAGATTCTCATGGGATCCTGATAACAGTGTGTGTGGGGGGGACGCATGGAAGGAGGGAGAGAGGGAGGGGAGCGGAGGAGGAAGACCATTGTAAACATGTAACAGGAAGATGCAAACTTATTTTACAGACACACCTTCAAGAGTTAGGCTACAGTTTCCATTGCACAGAAGACTGAAAGCAAGCCACCTCTGTTCCTTGTTCTGAAGGAACAGAAAAAAAGTCTATTATTTTTCTAATAGCTTTATTGAAGTCAAAGCCACCAGCTATATAAGTCACCCATTTAAAGTGCACATAATCAATACTTTTACCATATTTACAGAGTTGTGTAGCCACTACCACATTCATTTTGACAACTCTTTCATCATCCCCGAAAGGAATTCCCAGATAGTTACCTACTGTTCTCCAGTCTTCCATCTTTTTACATTCTTGACAACTACTGATTTACTTTGTGTTTTTACAGATGTCCCAGATATTTCTTTGTGAGCAAGGACATGGTATGTTTGTTGGCTTTGAGCCTGGCCATTCTCCTTGAGCAGAGTATTTTACTTTGGTCCACAATGTGCCTGCATCAGTGTGTCATTTATTTTCACTAGCATATATCATTAAGTGGATAAAACACAATCTGTGGACCTGTTTTTCCATTGGCAGATATTCAGGTTATTTCTACTTGGGGTGTATTCTGAATAGTACTGCTTTGAATGTTTGGTTTTGTTTGAACATGTGCTGTCGGTTCTCTTGGTTTTGTTCCTCAGGTTGGGGATGTTAGATAACTTAGTAGCACAGTGTCCATTTGTTGAGGGCCTACCCTGCTGTTTTCCATGGCGCTGTGTCTTCTGCTTTCTCTTGAGCGTGCATGAGGTTTCCCACCTTCAGCATCTTGACCGACACTTGTCTGCCTTTTCATCTGAACCATCATGATGGGCGTGAAGTGGACTCTGACTTTGGCTCTCAGTTTTTTCAATTGCTCATTCTGGTAGAGACTTCTCCATCCTTTGTCTGTTTTCAAGACAACTTTGTGGTATTTAGGCCAATTTTTATTTTCACTGCTGGAGACATGGTATCCAGAGAGATGAGGAAACCTGCCTCTGGGTGCTTGTGATCTCATTGCTAATATTTTGGGCGCACTTCAAGAACTCCTGTGCCTTTCCTTCCCTTTCCTTGGGCTACACAAAGCGTTACACGTGGACATCCAGGTGAAGCGGCAGGAGAACTTCTCGGGTAGCGCTAGGCACACGGAGTGGGAGCTACCCAGTAGAGCTAGTGTCTGAATTAGTCTCTGGTCGGCGTGCAGAATTTGATGGAGTATGAGGGATTATCAGGTGGAAGAAAGTGGGCAGAAAACAAAATGGCAGGAAGGCCCCCTATGCATACAGCAAAGCACAGTAGCTTTACTACACGTGGCTTAAGGGTCTGGTTGGGAGAAGGAGGAGATGAGGCAAGAAGTGGTGCCGGGCATTCAGTTCAGATAGATTTCTGATGGCCTTTTAAAGGGTTTTACTTTGAATTTGAGATTTTTTAGTTATTCAGAGCAGTTGTGAGAACAGGAAAAAAGACATCCCTGCCAAAATAAATGATACTAAACTGCCAAAATCAAAGATTTGCCTGCCATAAACTAATAGCCTCCATAGGAAAATAAATAAGCTGAAAAACATGCCGGCGATCCAAGACCGCACACTGCGCTCCTGTCTCCTTTGTTTCGTTCACGGATGCACGTGCTCTTCACTCCCCCTTGATTGCGTGAACTTCACAGTTTTGAGGACCTTGGGCCAGTCAGTTTGGAACGTGCTTCTCGCTCCAGGTTTCACATGCTTCCTTGCAATTAGATTCGTGCCTGGCATTTCTACAGGGACATCCCAGAAGCCATGCCAACTGCCCTGCCTGTTCTTATTGTACCCTGGCAGGCGTGTGCATTGGTGGCTGTCTTCTTCCTGTCAGTGGTAACTTGGCTACAGAAGTGAAGGTGAGCAATCCAAGTTTCTCCACTGTACAGTTAATTTTTCCCTGGTGGAATGAACCCATATCTGTTGGGAAGCTACTTCAAGAAGATTCTCTCACCAAATTTATATGCACTGGTTTCTAGATTCATTTATATTTATTAGATGAGTCAGTAGGATGCTTGCTAAATGATGCTGCTCAAGTACCAGAAGTCCTACTGTGTGCACCAGCTCCTTTGTCCTTCCCTGCCCATCACTGACTTTCTCACTGTCTTCTTTGAACTACTAAGAAGTCATGGACCCAATCCATATAGGGTGCTTTAATGTGCTATGTAGGCTGTGGTGGGGGGGGATGGGCTGCCTTCCTTGACACTAAGGCTGGTGGCAGATCAAGATGGAGGTTCATTTGTTAAATGAATCTGTGATCATTATAAAGAATAACAAAGTGATTAATCAAAGGGCTAATGCCTGTCCAGGAAGGGAAAGTAGAGAGAAGAACACAGTAGTATCAGGCTTTGTGTTAATCATCGCTATGTTGTATTTGATATCTTTAAGCTCTGGAGAACCAGGAGTTTGAAATGAGTTTCAGTTCAGTGTTAGAATATTAACAAGGAGTTAGGAGGGCAGGGAGATTGAGGCTGCTACTTGCCAGATATTTAGTGGCAGTAATGAGTTTATCACCAGGCTGCGGGAGAATTCAGTTGGCAATGGTTGACCGGATTGGAGAGGAGTTGGATACTATTGTGGGGAAACAGGATGGGGTAGTTATATCCTGTTAGGTGAGAGCATGACTTGCTGTACAGTTGTTTTCATGTGGAAATTAAGGATGTCATGAGCCATGTCATGGTGACAAGGGATGGACATGAGATGAGCAAACTTGACCATACCTGGAATTAACCAAAATCCAAGCATCTGGGCACACTTAAGAGGGATTTTTGTTGGTTGTTTTATTTGAGTTAGAAGACCCATAGTAAATTTGGGTCATCTGAGGTCACTTTAAATCTGGGCCACATTTTCTAGACTGCATAAAAAGACAAGGAAGAAGGAAGCCTTTGCTTTTTGCCTGCTTGACCCACTCTTGCTGTCAAGTCCATCTGCCCTGTTCCTGAGGCATCACTTTGCTGATGCTAGAACTTTCATACTGAACACTGGCAGCTCTTTAGGACCTTCTGTAGAGTCCACACCAGATTATTATTTATGAACTATGCAGTCTGGAGGACTGAGCAGCTACTGGATCCTTGGCCAGCGGTGTACTGTAAGCCATTCTAATAAATTGTATGTGTGTTGCATATGTATACATACATACATACATGCACACATACATGCATGCATATGTACATATTATTTCATCTATTGGTTCTGTTCCTTTAGAAAACCCTGAGTAATACACAGTGTAACTGAAGGGGTGTGGCCTTTGCTAGGGCCATGGGAGTGGAGTCAGTATGGCGTGGACACTTTAGGATTGCTACTTATTCAATTTGGCAAGTGCCTGACTGGGAAGTCTCTGATGATCCCGTTATTCAGAGTTTCTTGTTCTGGCTTTGTGGATGGTGGGACAGGGAAATAAGTTTGTTTTTTCTACAGGCAAGGGTTTCTGTTCTAGAGAATACCAGCTCTCCCCATAGTACATGCATCTTGATGTGATAGCAGCTGCCCAAACATAAGAGTTAGAACTTGCTTTCTGGGGACAACACGGCACACACAGGAGGCCACGTGGGCAACCACAGACAAAGGAAGAGAGTAGAGAATTGGTGGTGGTGGTGGTGGGGGAACTTTGGAATACAGGCCAACTTTTAACAAGATTGCCAAGGACAATTTTAACAAGATTGTCACTGAGGAAAGAGCTATTTCAAGTTATATTGGGGAAACTGAAAAGTTGCGACCTTAGCATAAACCACTGGGAGAAATGGCCTTCAAATCTTCAAAATCGTCAAAGGCCAAAATTTAAAAGCGTAGCTGTTGAGACTCACAAAAGGAAGCACAGAGAAGGGCTTTTATGTCTTTGTGTCTGCTGTTTTATTTGTTTTTTAAGTATAACAGCAAAGGCACAGGCGACAAATGAACGAAAGAACAATCGGACTTGGTGAAGATTAGATACTTCTGCTTGGCAAAGGTCAACTTCAGCATATGCCAAGCTGTTTATAGGCTAGGTAAAGAGTAGGACAGAACGCCTACCACTCATGTGTCTAATGAGGGGTTGATACTTAGAATGTAAAGAGAACACCTAAGCCTCAACACCGAAAATGGACACACTCAAACCTAGCCTAAATGGCCTGCGGATGTAGCGTGGTGGCACACTGTATAGTGCTTGCCTAGAATGTACAGGCCCTGTGTTTGACCTACAGCACCACAGAAAAATCAGAACCAGGAAAAGGGGGAAGGATTTATATACACATTTCTACACACACACACACACACACACACACACACACACACACACACACACA
>OU015743.1:4101528-4115078 GCA_907169655.1 Acomys percivali | reverse complement strand
TCTTCTTCTCACATCCTGCTTTGTAGCATTCTATTCTTACACTGGAGGGCCATCCTTCAAAAATAAATAACTGAAAAAAAAAAAAAAACCACTCCAAGATTGGCTGGCTAAGCACAATTATCACGGTCCCCAGCCCATTCCAAACCTGGTGCCATTTCTTGTAATGTAAGAAAGGATGACAGACCCAGAGATTGTTCCTCCTGAATATAGTTGAGGATACATGATTCATTTCCAAGTTGAAGTTACATTATGTTCCTGTTGTTACTGTAGCAAAATTAGTAGCTTAAAATAGCTCAGGTTTACAATATTATATTTGTTAGGTCAGAGGTCTTTGGGGGCTAAAATCAATGGCCAGCAAGTCTAGCTCCTTCTAGAAGTTCTGGGAAAGCCTCCCTTTCCTCTCCCTCTCCATGTTCTAGTGTCTGATTTGCTCATTGGGGTTTTGTCTCCCTTTTTAATATGTAAGGCTTGCAGCTCACTGATATCTTCCGACCAAACTCTGGCACTCCTCTCTTTCTGTAACAAGCACTGTGATTTCTATGGGCCTCCTGTGCGGTATGGGGTAACTGCTATATTGGGAGTCTGTTTAATCACCTGCCACGATCCTGCCTGCCATGCAAAATAACATTCTCACAGGATCCAGGGGCCTAGAGTGGTGATGTCTGAGAGAGAGAGAGAGAGAGAGAGAGAGAGAGAGAGAGAGAGAGAGAGAGAGAGAGAGGTGGTGACATCCCATTCACAGTGAGGAACAGCATCATGCATGCTGCTGCTATTCAATGTTCTTTGCCCTTTCTGTATGTCCAGGATCACAGTCCTTTTCATGTACTACTGAAATCAAGACAGTGCCCCAAAGACATGCACAAAGGTCCATCTCCTGTGCAACTGTAAAGTCTATCAAATTGATAGTCAACCTTTAGCCATCACAACTCTTCCCTTGTCAACCTGACACCCAAACATATCACTTTTAAGCCATAAACTTCCACCTCTTTTTCCCATAGCCTTATGACCACCTTACAGTAATATGGATTCCATTTGGTCCAATATCACAATTCCTATAGTCAGTAACATTTATAACACTTTAACCTTCCTAAATCTTAGGCTGGGCATGGAAGCACATGACTTTAATCCTAGCCCTTGATAAGCAGATGCAGATGTGAGTTCTAGGCTGCCCTGACCAAATAGCAAGTTTTAGGCCAGCCATGGCTCCCTAGTGAGACTTGGTCTCAAAAGAAAACCTAAAGTCTCTTAACTGTGACTTCCAATGAAGTCAAAACCAGGCTACATACTTCCAACTTATAATGAATGACACAGAATAAATGTTCTTATAATTTAAAAAAAAAGATTTCAAATATAATAAGGAATAACTGTGGAAAAAAATCCAGCATGGTAAATATCAAATCCTTAAGCTCCATGTCTGACATCTGGGGTTCGTGATGGAATTTCTGAGTTCCAGAGGGCTTGGGGAGCCTCACTTCTCCAATTCTGCTGACCTCAGTACACACAAATTCTCTGCTGGGCCATCTCCATGCCTTTAGCTACTTTCAACAGATGTTCCACAGTCTGAGCATCTCCAGTATCCTGTGTTCTCCATTGTGGCTTGAGCATCATCTTCACAACTTCATAAAATGGCCTCTTGTGCATATTGCAGGCATGTAGACCCTACCACATGTCACCTAGCCTTATCTGTTCTCTATAACCTCCTCAATCTTGTTCTTTACATGTTTTCAATGTAGTACCATATTGATAATGCTGACACACTTGGGATGCTGCCAGCTTGGGATGGAGCCTGGCCCATCTGGACCATAGCTGCATCAGCTCGGTATCTTATCCCTATGAGATTCTCACCGAGGCAATTCCTTGTGAGGAAAAAGAAGCACTCTCAGTCTTATTAGTAGTTCAGGTAATTGTATCTTTACAAGTTCGATGCCTTTCATGGTGGGGTCTTGACCTCAATACACATTTTTGTTTTCTTGTCCCAGCGCCTTGCACTGTCAGAAACCTTACATCTGCTTACACATCTTTCTTCCATCTAGAAAATTAGTCCTTTATCTTTAAATTTAACTTCGCCCAAATACTGAGGGACACAGAAGAATAAAGCAAAATTATTGGCCAAAATATCAAAAGAATAGTCTAGTTTCTGAGAGAGACCTTTTTTTTTCCCTCTCTCTGACGATTTATGAGTTAGATTCCCACTGTGTACATTTCTCTTAGAATTACTGTCTTCTAAGCTTCTAGGCAAAATAGCACATTAAGCTCCACTTCAGAGTGGTAGGACCTTTATGGCCCAGAGTTGCAAACTCTCCCACTTTCCCACCTTAAGACAGTTGCAAGACTCTAAGGAACACATGGTCAAGTTTATCATGGCAGCCATTTCATTTCTGGAAATAGTTTCTGTCTTAGTTTTCTTTGGCCACTGCTATGACATAATACCTTCATGGTTTACAGTCCATCATGGCAGTGAATTCAAGGTGGCAGGAACTGGAAGCAGCTAACCACATTTCACCATGATCAGGAAGAGAGAGGGTTGGAGGCTACTGCCGTCAACTTCTCTGCTCTCCATTTGTAAGTCCAAGAAACAGATAACACCCCATGGGCATGCTCAGAGGCTTGTTCCTCATGCAAATATAAATTCTATCAAACTGAAAATTAACATGAATCATCACAACTTGCTTCCTACATGCTGCTATAGTATAGATAAGACTAAAATATTCAGCAGAAGGCAGAAGTGATGAAGCGTATTGCATTAGTAGTAGCTTCTGTATACTGAATACCCTGAGGTAGAACAGATCATTCCGGGAAATATGGACTTTAGGGGGCAAGATAAGTCTTGGAGCCTGCCCTCACAGTGTGCTTGGGGAAATAGGGACGACTCTTTTTTTTTGGGGGGGGAGATGACTCTTAGATCAGTTCAGTAGTATATGGCACAAACTCACCAGTGCCAGGAAGGTCATTACAAGTGTAGTCAGAACCAGCAGCAAAGACTCTGAGGAGATGCTGTCGTAAGAGGAAACATTTTCCCTTTATTAGAAAAAACATGTAACGTACCTTATTTTATTTATATTTACAAGTACCAGATGCCTTTATTTATTATCATGAAGAGATAAGGACCCTTTAGATTCAGTCTGTTTTGATATGTGTTATATATATGTGAGCATGTATAATATGTATAATGTGTAGTCTAAGAGGCTTTCTCTAGGAACCCTACCAATTACAACATTGTAGGAAAGTGAAGTTTATGGATGAATTTGTTTTTTCTTCATTAATTTATGTATTTCTTTATTTTACATCCCAATCACTACCCCATTCCCTACTCACCTTCCAGCCACATCCTTTCACCCTCTTCCACTGTACTTCCCCCAGCCCCTGGGTACCAACCAACCCTGGCACATCAAGTTGTATCAGTACTAAATGCCTCCTCTTTCACTGAGGGAAGACAAGACAGCCTTGCTAGGAAAATGGGAGCCAGAGGGAGGCAACAGAATCCAAGTCAGAGACAGACTCTGCTCCAATTGTTAGGGAACTTTAGGTAATGCCTCTACATCCTCCCATGCCTTCCACCTCAGAGAGAGCTAAAGGCATCTGTCACCCAGTTCACCACAGTTCTCTCATGGGAGAATGGCTGTGTACCCATTTAGACCATCTCAATCCACACAACTCTAGAGTTCTAGCAGGATCTTTAATAGACGGGCTGGGTCACAGGATTCCCTTGCTTTCACCCTTCAGAATCTTCCCAATGCATTTCATTTGCTAAAACCAGTTGAGCTCTGCCCTTCAGGAGATTCTGCACAGCCCTAGTCCTGGCACAGGCCTGCCATGGTCCTAGTTTATACTTTATCACATTTAATGATGACTATAACATTTGGAGAAAAACAAGAAAATGTGAGCTTTTGACCAGTGACTCTTGACCTTTATTTTAAAAAACAATTTCCTATTCAAGTGGGTAGTGATAATTCAGTCACAGCTATAGCTCTATCTGATTTTGAAATTGTCAATATCTGCTCTTGAAGGGTTAGCAGCATGCAGCAGCCTTGTGAGACATGACAATGATACGATAAGTGACTTCTGTTATTGGCACTGACTGTCAGATACATGTTACTGTCAGGTACATCTTGGTTTCAGAATCATTCAGCTGATAGCAAGACAGGGAAAATAAAAGACTTTCTGTTCCAGAGTCCAGCCTCGCTTTGTAAGGGTAGCAGGTGGGCTTTCACTAATATGCAGAAATGGGCTCAGTTTTTTATGAACACAAATTTTAATTGAAGCTTGAAATATTAGTAACTACTATAAATATAAGCTATACATAGAAAGTTTTATATTTTTGGTCGTGAGCCTAGCCTTTTACAGCTTAGCCATCTCTCCAGCCCAACATAGATCGTTTTAAAGCCATTCAAAAGTCAGTACATTTGGGGGTTGCATTCGGTGGCCATACACAAGGACCCTACACTTTCCCGAGCGTGATCTACAATGTTTGTCTGTAGCCAGGTATAGAAAGACCACAATTCAAGTCTGGCTTGGGTTACTGGATTAAACTTTGTATTGAACAAAGGAAGGAAAAACAAAACAGCAACAGCCTCATCTCTTTCCCTCAGTACAATGCAATTGGCATTTGTCTTCCCCTCTGAGAGCCTCTCAGAGCCCTCACTTCATGGAGATAATATTTTCTGGCATGGTAATTAGGTAGCTGTTTATTTACAAATCACTCTGTAAGCACAATCTCAACACCCTGATGACTGAGAGAAAAGTAGAGAATCATCCAGAGAGTCTTTCTGTTGTTGTTTTGTTTCTGTTTTTCATGGCAGGGTCTCTCCGTGTGTATGCCTGGCTGTTCTAGAACTCCCTCTGTAGTCAAGGCTGGCCTCAAACTAACAGAGGTCCACCTGCCTCTCTCTGCCTCCCAATTGTGTGCCACCATGGTCCAACTTCAGAGAGTTCTTAAAATTCATTTCACACAAGTCTAAGGAAACCCTAGGCCTGTTCTTGTCTCATTGCACTCCATTTACCCAAATCAGTCCAACAAACGTAGCTCCCACAATCTCCTTTTTCCCTTCCTTTCCATATGATATTGTGGCCCATTCTCAGGGGAAGAATGGAAGTCAGTAATTGTTGATATTTCCGTGGCCACATTCACCTTTCTACTCAAGTCCATGTTGTTATTCACTGATGTAGATTTTTCCTAATCTAACTTAAGAAAATCACTTTCTTTTCACATGAATTTAATTTTCATCATCATACTTAAGGTTATATGACAGTCAATTCTACATTTGTTTTTCTCTTTAATCATTTTAAATATTATTTAAAGATATTATTATCTATTAAAATGTTGCTTCATACAGTATATTTTTATCTTAATTTTCCTTTCACAACTCCTCCCAAATCCTCCCTACCTCCTCATACAGGCAACCCTAAGTCCTATCTCTCATCCTTGAAAATCAAACAAAACCTCAAAAATAAGATACACACACACATAGAAAAGTCCACAAAGGATGGAAAATAAATATACAAGCTATAGGCAAATAAAACAAAAAGTGCTCAAGCAAGGCAAAATGAGACAGGAATTCTATAAATTAAAAAATAAAATAAAAAAAAATAGTGCTGCGTACTTTGTGTGCTGGCCAACCACTCCTGGGCATGGGGCCTGCCCATCGGTGTGGTTAATATGCCCAGTGAGATTCCACTGGAGAAAACTACTATTTCCTTTGCCAGTGGGTATCTATCACAGATAGTTTCTAGGTAAGGCGTGAAAGCCTGTGCCTGCTTTCTCTCCTCTCAGCACTGGCACCTTGTCTGGCTTGAATATATATGGTCCCTGCACATGCCACCATGTGAGTTCATCAGCCCCACTGTGCCTGGAAGACACTGTTGTTTCAGGGGGTCATCCATCACTGCTGGCCGTTACCATCTTTCCACCTCCTCTTCTTCGTAGATCCCCGAGCCCTGAGAGGAGGGGTTTGATGAAGACATCCCACTTAGGACTGAGTGCTCCAAATCTCTCGTTTATGCACATCATCCGGTTATATATGTGTTAGTTTCCATCTCCTGCAAGAAGAAGCGTCTCTCATGAGGGCTGCATGAGGCACTGCTCTGTGGGCAAAGGTCTATGGGCAAAGCAGAATGTTTTTGGAGTCCTTTTTCCCCCCTTTCTATTTCTCTTTAGCAGAACAATAGTATTTTGTTTTCCCCTTTGGCACATGCCCTATCCAATCTCAGGAGCTTGGCCACCCTTGCCGTGTCAAGGCATGGGTTCCATCTTGTGGAGTAAAGCACAAGTGGATGATTATTCCTGCAACATTTTGTCTCACTGTGGCACCTGCTTATGTCACAGGCAGGTAGGTCACTCTTATGAGTTAACGGGCCTGTAGTTAGATTGATGGTCACCACCTTCCTGTGGCGTGCGCAGTACCTTTCAGTGCCACTAACAGTAGTTAGTAGTGGTGAAACCTCCAGTTAGGCAGCTCTATACACCTCTGTGCTGCATGAGATACATATGTGTCCTATAGTCTCACCATACAACAGTAGGGTCTTACCGTCAGTTTGTGGAGAGGAGACGTGAGGCCTCTTTGGCCAAGGGATCGGCATGATGCCACCCATCCATTTCTGGCAGTGGAATATTCACTTGGTAGCATAAGATTCTAGTTGTGACCATGTCTCCTCCCATTGTTTGGAGGCTACATTTATATTCCTTTCGTGTATATATATAGCTTAGGAGGGTCCTACAGTAGCAGGCTTCCTTATGGCTCCTCAGGTGGCTCTTCCCATCCCAGTCTCCCCTGTCTCTCAATTATAATATACCTATTCCTCTTTCCTTAAGGAACCATCCCCTCCCCCCAATCCTTTCCTCTACCTAACCTGTGTGCTCATGTAGATTGTAGCACACGCTTCCAGTGCTTGAAAGCCGGCACCCACGTAAAAAATAAGACATGCAGGATTTGTCTTTTCAGATTTGGATTGCCTCACTCAGGACGTTTTTTTGTTTTTGTTTTTGTGTTTTTTTCTTTCTTTTTTTTTTCTTGTTTCATCCATTTACCTGCACATTTCATAATTCCATTTTTTTTTGTAAGAGAAGAATAGTATTCCTTTGTGTAAATGTTCCACATTTTAGTTATCCATTAATCAGTTGATGCACAGGTAGAAAGAACGTTTCCAATTTCTGGCTGTTGTTAATAGAGCAGCAAAGAACATGGGCAAGCACATATCTCTATAGTAGAATGTAGAATGCTTTTGGTGTTTTCTCAAGAGTGGCATAGCCAGGTCTTGAGGTAGGTCTAGCCTCAGCTTTCTGAGGAAGCTCCACAGTGAATGCCATAGTGTCTGTACAAGTGTGCACTCTCACCAACAATGAATAAGTGTTCCTCTTTCCCCTCCTCTCCAATATGCGCTGCCATTGGTTTTTTTGTCGTTGTTAGCAATTCTGACTTGTGTAAGATGAAATATTCCAAGCAAATGGTCACAAGAAGCAAGCAGGCGTAGCCATTTTAATATCTAACAAAATAGACTTTCAACCAAAATTAATCAAAACAGATGAGGAAGGACACTTCATACTCATCATAGGTAAAGTTAACCAAGTCATGATATCACAATTCTGAACATCTATGCTCCCAATACAAGGGCACCCACTTATGTAAAAGAGCTATTAACAAAAAACTACACATCGATCCCCATACCATAATAGTGGGAGACTTCAACACTCCACTCTCACTGAAGGATAGGTCATTGAAACAGAAACTAAGCCAAGAAATAACATCATTAACCAGTGCCATGAATCAAATGGATCTAACAGATATCTACAGAACCTTTCACCCAAATAAAAGGAATATACCTTCTTCTCTGCACCCCATGGAACCTTCTCCAAAATTGATCACATAGTAGGTCACATAGCAAGCCTCAACAGATACAAGAGGATTGAAATAATACCTTGTGTCATATCATATCACCATGGTCTTAGGCTGCACTTCAACAACAACAGAAATAACAAAAAACCTACACATACGTGGAAACTAAACAACTCTCTACTTAATGACACCTGGGTCAGGGAAGAAATAAAGAAAGTAATTAAGGATTTCCTGAAATTCAATGAAAAGGAAGGAACAACATACCCAAGTTTGTGGGATACATTGAAAGCAGTGCTAAGAGGAAAGTTCATAGCACTAAGTGCCTTTAAAAAGAAAGTGGAAACATCCCACATAAGCAACTTAACGACACAACTGGAAGCCCTAGAAAAAAAGAAGCAGAAACACCCAAGAGGATTAGACGTCTGGAAATAATCAAACTCAGGGCTGAAATTAATAAATTAGAAACAAAGAAAACAGTCCAAAGAATCAACAAAACCAAGAGCTGGTTCTTTGAGAAAATCAACAAGATAGACAAACCATTAGCCAAACTAACTAAAAGGCAGAGAGACAGTATCCAAATCAACAAAATCAGAAACGAAAAGGGAGACATAACAACAGACACTGAAGAAATCTGAACATAGTTTTGATTTGTATTTCACTGACAGTTAAGGATGTTGAAATTTTCTTTGTTTTTCAAATATCAGTTGTTTTGTCCTTTCCGAACTCTCTACTTAGTTATGTATAACGTTTTTAATAGACATATTTATTTTCTTGATCTTTGTTTCTTTTTTTATTCTTTGAATATTTTGGATGCTAACACTTTTATCAGGTGTGTGTTGGTAAAGAAGTTTTCCCATTCTATAGCCTTCTGGACTGTCCGGATGATGGTGTCCTGTGCCATACAGAAGCTTTCAGTTTTTTGGGGTTCCATTAATCGTTGTGCTGAGTTCCTGTGCTACTGCTGTCCTGTTCAGAAAGTCTTTTTCTGCGCCAACGGGCACAGGACTCGTCCCCGTTCTGTTTCTGTTCAGATTTAGGTCTTGCGTAGAGCTCCTTGGTCCGTTTGCTAGTGAGCTTTGTGCAGGATCGACTTACATTTTTCTACATGTCGTCACGCCGTGTGAACAGCGTCATTTGGTGCAGGTTCTGCCCTTCTCCTGGTGTACATTTCTGGTGACTTCATAAAGAAAGCCATGTGTCTCCAAGTGTGTGGACTTGTGCTATTTTCAGTTTGAGTTTGCTGGTCAGTGTGCCTGGTTAATACCATTGCCAGGCTGTTTTAGTGCTATAGCTCTGTAGGACGGTTGAAATCGCTGATGATGGTACATCCTGCAGTTCTTTTATTCTGCAGGATTGTTTTATCAATCCTGTTTTTATTATTTTTTATTTCCATATGAAGCTGAAGATTAACTTTTCAAACCTTGTAAATAATTTGTGTTGGGTTTCAGTGGAGGTTGCATTGAATCAGTAAATTGTTTTCTGTAGGATGGCCATTTCTACCCTATGAGTCCTAGTGATCCACAAACATGGGAGATCTTTTCATCTTCTAACGTCTTCTTCAATTTCATTGCTTAATGGTTTTAAGTTTTTATTATACAAATCTTTCACTTGTTTGGTTAGAGTTATCTTAGAATTGTGTGTGTGTGTGTGTGTGTGTGTGTGTGTGTGTGTGTGGCAGGTGGAGGTATGGTGAAAGATATTTTCCTGATTTCTTTTCAGTCTTTCATTTGTATGCAGGAGGGCTCTTGATTTTTCTGTGTTAGTTTTGTATTGTGATACTTGACTGAACATGTTTATCAACTGTAGGAGTATTTGCTATAGAGTGTTTAGGGCCCTTTATATGTAAAATCATATTATCTTCAAATGAAAATACTTTGACTTCTTTTTTCCCTCTGTATCCCCTTCAGTTGTCTCCCTGTTCTAGCTATGACTTCAAGTACTATATTGATTAAGTATGGAGAGAGTGGACATCCTTGTTTTGTTCCTGATTTTAATGGAAATGTGTTGAGCTTATTTTGTTGATGTTGGCTGTGGGCTTGCTGTAAATCATATTTATTTTGTTAAAGTATAAGGTATATCTTTATAGGACTTCTATTATGAGGGGCTGTTGGATTTTGTCAAATGCTTCTTTTCCACATCTTATAAGATGACAATGTGGTTTTTATTTTTCAGTCTGTTTATATGGTTATGCAGTGGATTACTTTGTCAATTTATTTCTTGGGTGTAGCCAACTTAATCAAAGTGGATAACCTTTTTGACATGTTTTTGGATTTGGTTTACAAGTATTGTATTAAGAATTTTGCATCTATGTTCACAAGTGATATTAGTCTATAATTTTCCTTTTTATTGGTTACTTAGGTGTCAGGGTAACAGTTGCCTTGTTAAAAAAATAATTAGGAAACATGACTTTAGTTTCTGTTTTGGCAAAATAATTTGATGAGTATTGACATTCATTCTTTGAAAATCTGATAGAATTCTGCATTGAATCCATCTTTCACTGGGTGTTTTTAAGTTGGTAGACTTTTAACTAATGCTTTTATTTCATTAGGGGTTATGAGTTTGTTTAAATTGCTTATTTGATTTTGTCTTAACTTTGGTAGTTCATCTATATCACAAAATTGATCCATTTCTTTTATGACTTCTAGTTTGGTGGAGTACGTATTTTTAAAGTATGTTCTTATGATTCTCTGAATTTCCTCACTGTCTTTTTAATTTTTAAATTAATTTGAATCTTCTCTGTCTTTTAGTTAATTTGAATAAGCTTTTTATCAATCTTACTTATTTTTCTCAAATAATGAACTCTTTTTCCATTTTATCTTCCTGTTGTATTGTTTGTTTGTTTTTGCTCTGTTGGTATCAGTCCTGAGTTTATATTTTGTTCTCTACTCTTTTCTGGGTGTGTGTGTTATTTTTCTGATTGTTTTTGAGCTCCCAAATGTACTATTAAGTTACTTAGTATGAGATCTCTCTGATTTTTCATGTAGGCTCTTACTGCTATGAACTTCACTCTTAGAAGTATTTCCATTGTATCCCATGGGTTTGGGTTTTGTTGTATTTTATTTTCACTTTCATTCTACTCTAAAACGGTTTTAATTTTCTCATTGAGTTTGTTCTTGGCCCAATTTTATCCAGCAGTGAGTTGTCCAGCTTCTATGAATATCTAAACACTCTGTTGTTCTTGATATTGAGTTTTAAACCACGGTTGTAATATAGGATGTAGGGTGTTGTTTCACATACCTGTTTGAGACTTGCTTTGTATCAGATTAAGTCATGAGTCATGGAGAAAGTTCTAAGAGGTGCTGAGAAGAATTCATATATTTGTGTGTGTGTGTGTGTGTGTGTGTGTGTGTGTGTGTGTGTGTGTGTGTGAAATGTTCTCTAAAAAGCTGTTGGTTTGTGACATCAGTTAAGCCCAGCATTTGTCTGTTGGTTTGTGACATCAGTTAAGCATTTGTCTGTTTAGTGTTTGGATGACCTGGGTTTCTTTTATAAACTTGGGAGCCCTTGTGTTTGTTGCTTAGATGTTTAGAATTGCAGTGTCCTCTGAGTGGAGTTTCCCTTTGATGAGAGTGTATTGTCTGGCCCCCCCCCCCCTTACTCTTCTGACTAGTTTTGAAGTCTTTTGTTGTGGTGGTGGTGGTGGTTGTTGTATATTAAAATAACTATGCCAACTTGCTTCTTGGGTCCATTTGTTTGGAATATCTTTTGTCATCCTTTTACCTTGAGGTGACATCTATCCTTGATTATAAACTGTGTTTCTTGGATGCAGCAGAAAGATGGATCCTGTTTTCTATTCTAGTCTGTTAGCCTGTATCTTTTTTATTTCTAAATTGATGCCAGTAATATTGAGAATTGTCAATGAGCAATGTTTGTTCATTTCTATCACCTCATGGGTATGTTGTGGACTTTACACTTGCTGACTTACTGTTGGGGGATTCTTTAATCCCTTGTATCTTTTTGGGTGTGGCTAACCTCTTCACATTGAAGTTTTCCTTCTAGTTCCTTCTGTTAAACTGTATTGGTAAATAGATTCTGCTTAAATTTTGTTTAGTGAAATATTTTTCTTTCTCTGTTGATTTTAATTCTTAATTGTGCAGGGTATAGTAGTCTAGAATAGGCTGATGTCTGTGATATCTCAGAGTTTATAGATCATGTGTCCAGGCCCCTCTTGAGACCTCACATGGAGAAGTCTGGTGTGATTCTAATGGTGTGATTCTTACCTTTACATCTTTATATGTTACTGTGTTTTCTTCTTCCCATGCAGCTTTCAGTGTCCTTGGGGGTTGTTTGTACATGTTCTGCTTTGATTGTTATGTGTCATGGAGAATTTCCTTCCTGGCCCTGACCATTTGACGTTCTGAATGCTTCATGTACTTTGCTAAGCAACTTCTTTAGGTTGGGAAATTTTTCTTCCATGATTTTGCTGAAATATTTTCTGTGCCTTTGATCTATGTTTTGTCTCTTTTTTATATCCTTATTATTCATTGGTTTGTTATCTTCATAGCGTCCCAGAGTTCCTGGATGTTGTTGATGGTTTGGGCCTTGGATTTTTAAAGAAGTTTAACATTTTTTTAGAGTGAGGTATCAGTGTCTTTATCTTGTCTTTAACACACAAGATTTTCTTTTCATCTCCTGTCTTTTCTTTGTGAAATTTTTGTTTGACATCCTAAATTTTCTTTCCCACTTTTATTCTAGGTTGTATTTTTCTTTTTTCTTTTTTTTCTTTTTTTGTGATTCAATTTCTACTTTCATGTCTTGAACCATTTTCTTTTTTTTTTTTTCCATTTAACTGTTTCTTTGTGTTTTCACACACCTCACTAAGGCATTTATTTATATTCTTTTTAAGGTCCTTGAACTTATTCATAATCACAATTCTCAAGTATTTTTCTTATGATTCAGGTATATAGTATTTTCTGGGCTTACTGTAGTAAGGCTAGTGGGTTCTGGTGGAGGCATATTGTCTTGACTATCTTTGATATTTATGTTTTTATGCGGGGGTTTAGGCATCTGGAGTTATGATGTTTAAGGTGTTTCTTGACGTTGTTAGGTGATACTGAATATCTTGGGTGGGTGTTCTGTTCTTTGTCTGTTCTTGCCTTCCCAGGGTCCTAGGCAAGTGTCAGGGTGTCAGTTCCCGGGTCCAGAGCAGTTCTGCAGCTCAGTGGGTGACAGAAAGGAACAGAGAGAGGCTAGGGGGAAAGGCTGGGAGGGACTGTGGGAAAGAGCAAGGAGGATTGGGTCGGTGCCAAGAGGAGGGGCTCTTGCAGCTGGGCTGCAGTAGGGCAAAGGGTAAGTCTGGAGATACCAGGATGAAAGGGCTGGAGGGAATCTGGCTCCGCACCAGGGAGTGGGGTTTGGGTGGGAGGAGCAGCAAGCGGGCTGCTCTAACACTAACGAGATTGTAACGAAGGACAAGAGGGATGGTGGAAATTCCCTGAGTGCCCGCCCAGGACGGCCACATTGCTTTATGTCCTCACTGTTATTTGGCGGCACCAGAATGCAAGCAAGTGGAAGAAAGACATGGTCTGCCTCAATTAACTAAGTGTTTTCAGTCTCTAATGCCAACTCAGTAGCACACAGCATTGTTTTTATTTTCAGTTGGAATATAAAATAATATGCTTATTATTATGTATTTTGGCATATATAAATATGTCAAACGTATTTAAATCTAGGTGAGCGTGTAGGCAAGAGTGCGGGATATAGTGTCTTATTCCCTCATAG
>OU015743.1:4072974-4084219 GCA_907169655.1 Acomys percivali | reverse complement strand
AGAAGAAGAAGAAGAAGAAGAAGAAGAAGAAGAAGAAGAAGAAGAAGGATAAGAAGAAGAATTACTAGCCATGAAATTTTTAGGGATGTATATAGAAATTTTAAGGAAATTTTCAGTTAGAAAATAGTAATTTTTTTTCTCTTGCCCGAACTAGACAAGAAAATTATCTGTAGGTGATTAAATCTTTTTTTTTATGCTTTCGTTTACGTAATACTTTCCACTGTGCTCTGGGGCCCAGACTGTGAAGGGCTCCCAGGGCCTGGTGTCTTATGTCTGTTCTGTATCAAGAACCTTATTGAACAAGTATAATTTCACCAAAAATAAGTTAGATTTCTGACATCTAATTATGCAAAATTTATGGGATGTCACGTAAAAGTGTTAGTTACACACCTGATCCCTGCTTTCTTGTTTGAACATTACTTTCTGCCCTGAACACCACTTGTTTTCCACAGACCTCTGGTGTGTTCTAGGACCCCATTGTTCTAGGTGCTGAGAACCCTTGCCTAAAGATGGAGGAAGAGAGCCTCCTGCAGTCAGCAGAAAAACCGCCCGCTTCAGAGGGACTGGTCCGTGGTAGCACAAACCCTGAGGAGGATGTTGAATTAATAACATGGTTTAAACCCGCTCTCCTTGCTCCTTGGAAGTGGCAGACGTTTCCTGTAATGACCCACTGCGGCTCACAGGGCGTGACTGGAACCAGCGTGTGAGTGGAACCCACTAACCCTGCAACGTTGTCTATCGTGACTGGAAGTTATATATAAACAATGTCAATTCTGAGTGATGTTGGAGGTAACTACAAAGTCCTTTTGACAAAAACAGACTAAAAATGTTTTAAATTGGCACCTTAAGTAGATTTGCTGAAAACATTTGAATCTCCTGGGCATCTACTGAGAGGACCGAATTATTGTCAGCTTTCTTAATAGGCTTCGTTTTGCACCCAGATTGGATCAAAGAAAGAACGGAGCAGTTTGTACCGTAATCACATGTGTGTATAAGAGTCTTGACACTGGTCCCGTCGCACCTGTGAGGCCTTGGCGCCTCGCAGGGTGGACTCTTGGGTTCTCTGTCCTGAAATCCCATTTCTGAGCAGTTTCCTGTCTGTTATGTTGTCCAGGCTGTTTCCCAGCAGCCTCACATGGGCCCAGGGCCTTCCTGTCAAACTGTCTCTTAGGTGTCCATGGGTAATCATGTCTAGAGCAAACTAATACGCATGATAAGTCACACATCATACACTTGCGCACTTTGCCTCCCCCTCCCCACCCCCGTCCCTGGCGATGTCCCTCTCTCTCCCCTCCTCCCTCACCTGTGCCCTTTCTCTAACTCAACATACCAGCTGGACAGCAAACTTTGAAAGATCTTACACTTGCCTGCCAGCTTGCCTTGGTGCCCCTCGATGGCCCTCGTCCACAGTGCGTGCCATGGAAAGTAAGAGCTAATAACCTACTCTGGCCCTAGCTAGGCCACCTCAGTCTTCACGATGAATCTCTATTCGTACCTATGTTGGAACAGTGAGTGAAGGCAGTGGGCCATTTCTGCAGCCTCTCCAGCACTGCCGTCTTAGTGTCTTACTGCCTTCAGAGAAAACTAAGGCATCTTTTATCTGAAACTTACTTGATGGTGCTATTTCTGCCCCATTTTCCCAGCCTTGTCTTCAGCCACACCTTGACGGGTCATGCTGGTCCCATGCCTCTGAACACAGCTCTCTTGTAGAGAGTGCGCCACTGTGTGTGTGTGTGCATGAGCTTGTGAGTGCTGAGCACATGGGTGCTTTTGCAGGCCTCGTCAGCCGTGCCTACCGTAATTTCTCCTGTCTCTCTGCTGTTCCTCCATTTTGATGACCACACCTCCCATTGTGAATTACTGTCCCTACCTTCTTTTTGGCTTTCTGTCTTGACTCCCTTGTCTTATTTTTAATTGTTAGTGCTATTAATCCTTACTCTTCTGTTGAGCTTTGAATAGAATCCTTGCCATATCTTTGCAAACTCATATTATCAGTTCTGAAGGAAACAGAGTCTATATAGAGTGTAATAAATGCAGTACAGAGAGCAGCAAGTGACACATGGGGCTGAGGAAAGGCAGAGTGAAGCGGTTTTCTCCTCCTGCCCTCCTAACACCTGTTGATACTTTGTACTGGTCAAAACCCAACTATCGGCCCATCAACCAGACAGTGAGGGCTGCTAGTGCCTTCCCTCAAGGCCTGCCCTCCGGACCAGCATGCTTGGGGATGTGCACCTGGCCACCTGCATCTGGACCAGCGAGCTTGGAGATGTGCACCTGGCCACCTGCATCTGGACCAGCGAGCTTGGAGATGTGCACCCGGCCACCTGCATCTGGACCAGCGAGCTTGGGGATGTGCACCTGGCCACCTGCATCTGGACCAGCGAGCTTGGTCAGTCTATGCAGGGGCAGTTTCTGCAGGCTCTGTCTACCTGCCCCTCCTGTGACTCTGACCTCTGACTTGTGCCTTTTCCTTAAATAAGACCTGCTGGGCAGCAAACTTCATTTCTCTACTATACATTTTAACTTGACTGTTAAGTAGGACCTCAATTTAATGTGATCATAATTGAGTTTTTTGTATGTTCGCTTTATGGCAGCAAAAGTAGCAGTACTGAGCAGGTTCAAACCACATTTCTTATCCTGTATTTCTTATTTAGAAACAGCACATGAACAAATTTTCTCTTAGGTTTTTATTTATTCGTATGCAAGCAATTGTTCAGCAAAATCTTGTTTTGCGGGGGCTGTTGTCTTGTGGCTCTCTCTCGCACATTTTCCCCTCAGTAGAGGAAATCACATTTATTAAGTCTGAAAGCTTTTACTGTGCCTATTGTTATTTTTTAAAGTCTTAAACAAATAGCTTTATTATTTATGGGGGTGTTATTAATCATAAATTTCTTATATGCTTATACAAAAATTATTAGAATTAGAAATTTCAGAAAACGAACATTCATTGCTGTACCTAATACTTAACTTGAATAATAAGATAACCCCTCTTTTACTTTTAAATAGAACAAATTTATATCCAATAGCATGCTTATTGAAAACAATGAAATATTTCATTTATTGAAAATGTATCAAGAAAATACATAATAAAGTATAATTTGTAGTATGAATGTATGCTAGGCAATTCATTTCTATTGCCTACACTATGATTTATGTTTCTAACCATTAAAGCCTAGGATTTTAAATCATTAATAAATGCAGAGAAATAGGGTTTATTTACAAGAATTCTCAAAATCTCACTGAATAAATAGTGCCTCACTTCTTTGCACTGTGGACCCAACACTGGGAGGTTCACTGGCCTTGGCGGTTCCACACTTCAGAAGAGTCTCCCATTGTCCTGGCCACAGGTGTTCAGAGGCCAGTCTCTGTACAGACTGGCTTTAAGAAGACTAAGCTTGAAGTTCTTGTGGGTGGGCTGGCCTTCCTCTCCCTCGCTAGAAGTCTTGTCTAGTTAGAGGGCGTCCTCTTCAGTCTCCGTGACTCCTGCCACTAGGGGTCTCAGCTGGAGTCACCCCCACGTCCTCCCAGAAGCCTGTCCTGACTTGGGTCTCCAGCTTGTCACAGAGATGCCCCACCCACAGCTTCTCTTTCCTCACAGGCCCTTCTGTCTTCCCGCCCCCGCTCTCCCCAGGGCTGATCTCCACTCCCATTTCTCTCTGGGTTTCCTCACCTACCTTGTTCCCTCGCTTCAGCCACTACCTCTGTCTATTCTACTTCCCCTTCTAAGTGGCACTATTGATGATCCTCTGCTATGCGCACAGACGGGGCCTAGCATAACTGTCCTCTGAGAGGCTACACCCAGCAGCGGATCTCTGCAAACAGATGCAGAGATACACAGCCAAATACTGGGCAAAGCTTAGGGAGTCATGTGGAAAACTGGAGGGAGGGAGAGAGAAGGACCTGGAGGTGACAGAAGTCCCACAAGAAGACCAACAGAGCCAACTAACCAGGGCCCAGAGGGACTTGTGGAGACTGAAGCACCAACCAAGGACCATGCATGGACTGGACCTAGGCCCCCTACACAGATGTAGCCGATGGGCAGCTCAGGTTCCATGTGGGTCCCCTAGTAAGGGGACTGGGGACTGACTCTGACATGGAGTCAGTTGCCTGCTTTTTGGTCACTTCTCCCCTGGCGGGGATGCCTTGCCAGGCTACAGGGGAAGAGGATGTGCTCAGTCCTGCTGTGACTTGATGAACTGGTGTGTGTGTGTGTGTGTGTGTGTGTGTGTGTGGTGTGTGTGTGTGTGTGTGTGTGTGTGTGTGTGTGTGTGTGTGTGTTGTTCCTTATGTAAGCATTTAGACTAGGAGAGATAACTGTGTGAGATGCTCCTTGCTCTGTTTCTTACGGCAGCCGTTTTAGAAATCTTTCTCGTGACGCATCAGCCACCAGCCCCTGTTGTATCTATTTCCACATTGCTGATTGCCCGTGCAGATAGTCAGATAGTAGATGGTTGTGTCATTCACTGTGCAGTCCCCGTGTTACGCACTGTACATTGCATTTGTCCAGCATTCCTTACACTAATTTCTGTGCACTGATCTGAAAGTTTAAACACTGCGGCTAGCTGCAGTGCACTTTCCTCATCTTGCGTGCTATTTGCCCACATCCTCTACTTGTAGTGTTTACTTGTAGCTCTCTCACGCTTACATTATCCAGCACCGTCATTTCTTGACTTTCCAGGACAGTTTTCAGTTTTTTCCATAGGACTGTCTGACTGCGATGATGACCTCTTTGTTGTTAATAATCTCCTTCTATTATTGTTTTTTCTTCCTTTTGTTTGTTTGGTTTGTAGCCCAGGCTGGCCTTGAACTTGCTGCTCTCTTTCTGCTTTGTTCTTCCCCATACTGGGATTCGGATATGTGGCCCTGTGCTCATGCCTGTGCTCTCTCCAGACACTCTGGGATTCGGATATGTGGCCCCGTGCTCACGCCTGTACTCTCTCCAGACACTCTGGGATTCGGATATGTGGCCCCGTGCTCACACCTGTGCTCTCTCCAGACACTGCTGCCTTGCTTCACAGGCTTTATGTTCACGGCCATTTTCTTTTACATATATTGCTTACGTCTTTCTTGAGTTGGTGCGTATACAGCTAGATCTGCCATGGAAATTTAGAATGCCGTCAGCACTCAATTTACCGCCTCAGTACTTCAAACTTTATAAACTTTATGGCAGAAGTAATGAAAATATTATGTTAGCTAGACTCATAAACTGATCTTGAAGTTACGTGTTCTCACACTAGTGATGAAAGAGTTTGTTTTGTGTTGTTTCTAGCCTGCTACTCACAGTTGAGGAGCCACGGGGCACTGGCTGCAGCTGCTGCCCTTCCCACAGACAAAGTATTTAAAGATCTTTAACAAAAACAAAAAACAAAACAAGAATTAAAACCCTTGGAATTCTATGATAAATTTGGGCCTTTTTATTTCTGGCGGGACTCTTAGAGAGAGAGCATGGCCTGTGGTAGAACGGACTGTGTTTGCCAATTGTAACCACAGCTCTGGGGAAACGGAAGCTTAGGCAGATGTTATTTGTCCTGAGTGGGATCGTGTGGAGGTGAAAGGCCCCTGCGTCAGCCCTGTGGCTGCATTTCTCTCAGGCTCCCTGACTTATGAAAGAGAGAAGGCATTTGACTCTAAAATTATTCTTGATTGCTTCACACAAAACCAAAGGTTTAAATGGCAACACGTCAGTGAACCACTCTGTTGCTATGGTGTACCTTAAAGAGACACTGAAAAAATTATCTCACAATTACACTCAACAAATACCGTGGGGTGTGTACTTAAAAACACACAGGCATCTATCTCCTTCTTAATCCATGGCGTACGGAGAGTTTTGTTAGGGAAGGAGACGACTGCCATCCTGCTCACTAAATTAAGAAGTATGATTAATGGAAGCATCGAAAACAAAAAGAAGTTTAGAGTAGCTGTAGTGCAAACTACTGAAATTCCAATTTAGACCTAAAAGCGTCCCCGTAATTTGTCTGGGTGATAACTCAGTGGTGAAGTGCTTGCTATGCAAACACAAGGCCTGAGTTCTGATGCCCTCCCCTGCATGACACCCAACTGTGATCCCAGGACTGGCAGGCACAGAAGTGGGGATCACTGTGGCTCACTGGCCAGTCAATCTAGCCTATCAGTGAGCTCGTTGGTGAGAAATTGTCTCAGGAAAGAAAGCAAAGAGCAATGAAGGAAGACATACGAGCAGATAGATAGATAGATAGATAGATATGATTTTGGAAATCATGGGTAGATTGAGAGGAGGTGACCAGGGAATGGGATTGGGGTCACTCACACAGAGTGAGTGTGGCCATGTGACAGGAAAGAAGAGCACAGGCAATGGTTATCCATCATGGCCAGTGCCCTCCAATAACTTGACCATCTGGTTAGAGTGTTTAAAATTAGATTTTCTCTCCAGAGAGATGAAGATCCAAAATGATGAAAACATCTTTCATAAAGATGCTGTGGGTTCAGAATGTTTACTATGTACCTTGAGTTAAGATAATGCCCACAGGGAGGGGAGAGTCACATCGCAGGTTAGGAGAGGTTCCATCATCAGTAAGCATGTACAGCCATGGGAGTGACAGTTGAGGGAGATGCTGGATGGAGTACCCAAATGCACTGTATCGACTGTCAAAGGTACTTTGAACACTGTGTTGCTTTTTCTTTTTAGACACTTTTTATGCAAAAGATAAGCTTCAAAGGTTGGACTCTTCAGGGCACAGTCCTAAGCTTGCTTGGCCTGTGTTGTGTACTTTGTCCCAACCTCTCTGGCCGGGAGATCCCCAGCCTTACCAATGACTGGTGTCCCTTGGCTTTAGCGGTGCGAAGAGGGCTGTGGTTTGGTTTCTCTGAGCACAATAGTATTGGGATTTTATTTGTTGAACCTTTGCAACCCTTCAGTTTTCAAAGTGCCTAGTGAGACATTTGCCCATAATTTGATTGGGTTTTCCCAGTTGTCTTTAGTCTGATGAATATGTTGTAAATGCCTGAACTTACTTTTCCTTTTTCCTACTGATTATCTTCAGAAAGTGGAGTTTCTGATTGCAGAGAAGAACTGACTTTGTTAACTTACTCTTGAGTGATTACTGTATGTGACTGAAAATCCCTAAATAGCCTAATAAAACAAATGTTTTTTTATATGATTCTTGAATTTGTATCTTGGGTGTTTAGTTTTAGATTTTGCACGTTTGGTCCACTTCAGGCTCATTTACAGAAGGTTAATTTAACTGTTATATGGTATGTAAATTAGACATTGACCACTCTGCTTTAAGTATGGCTATCAATAAAGCTGCTCCAGGGACATTGTCGGAAAGCTGTCCTTTCTTCATCAATTATTCTTTGACATATTATTTTAAAATGAACTCTATGTGTGTGTGTACATATATAAATGTTTGTAATGTGTATTGTTCTGTCCTGTTAATGAACTGGAAGTCAGATATGGATCCCTCAGCTTTGTCATGCTTTTCAGGGTTATTCAGGCCATGCTATGCCATTTTGCTTTCCACACAGGCTCACAGTGAGCTCCCTGGTGACACTGAAGGACATCTGTATGCCTCCTGCCCTTGTTATACACTTCTGTGACAAGGTTGTCCTTGCAGGGGTCAGAATCACCTGGAACTTGCTGTGGAGGCAAGCTGAACTCAAAGTCACCGTTCTGCTGCCTCAGCTTTCCAAGGGCTGGCTTCTTATTTTCAGTGAGTTACTAAATTCATAGAGCATTATGGGAGAAATAACATCTACCAAACCACTGAGTTTTGTAGTTTTCTCTGCATAATTATGCTCTCTATTGATGCGGGTCATACTGAATTGCCTTAGCAATGGTGTTATGGCATGGAGGGGGCTCACTTTTTGCTATGTTCATATGTACTTTGCTCAGAGCTCCTTTGGGCAGTGGGGGTATGTCATACAGGGTCTGCAGTTTAGCTCTGCCCGGCCTGTAACCCTCAATTCTCCTGTCTCAGTTGCCTGAATTTTAGAATTATGGCTCTATACTGCCATACCTGTGATTTTTTTTTTCATTTTAAAAGAAATGCTATTCTAAATAGATTTAAAGTGCTTATTATGGTGGTTTGTAGGAACAAAATTATTTTATGTTGTTCTTTAATGAACTTCTGCTAAATCCTTATTGTGCTTTTATCAATCTTATATTTTCTACAGAAAATCATGTGTGAATAATGCAATTTTTTCTCTTATTTTACCTCTGTTCTTTTTTTTTTTTTTTTGAGAAGCACTCATTAAGTAATATTTAATAAGGCCCTGGCTGTAAGTTTCTAATGGATGCCTCTTCCTTGTTGGGCTGAAGGAACCCATTCTCTTCCTCAGGCCAAGAATATGTGTCAGAGTGCATGAAACATCATGAGGTACATCTTCTGTTAGTGTTGATGACCGTGTTCTTCTTCTCTATTCTCTGTGACCCAACCATGCTTACTGTGAGGAGCTGAGCTTGCCTGTGCCGCAGCTTTCCACTTCATTCCTCATCCTCACCATCCTAAAATGTCTCATTTAACATTTTTATACCAAAAAAAAAAAATCTATACTTGATTACTTTTCTGTGTTTTAATTGCTTTTTTTTTTTCATTTTATTTGAAAGATATTGCTGTAGAATTTAAAATTCTGAGTCAGCAGCCATTTTCATCTCCTTGTGGCTGACTATATCTGGTACAAAGTCAGCCAACTGCCCTGTCCTTCTGTGTTTTTCATAACTTTTATTTCCTTTTGATTTATTGAGCTTGAGTTTTTGCATTCTTTTTACATTTGTAAAGTGGTGTTTTGAGCCAAAGTAGAGAGGTTTTTACCCAGCATTCTTCTGTGTTTGCTTTGTTGTGACTATTTCCTGGCTCTTTCTCTCTGTCCTTTCCTTCTGCAGCTTAGACTTGCTGTCGCCTGGCAGGTCTGCGGGGCGGGTCTCCTGACGTAAGCCTTTTCTTTCCTCCTCCTTGTGCTTTTGTGCACCTTTCTTCACAGCCTCTTAATTTCTTTCCTGCCCCTTCTCATGGGCTGTTCATTTGGCAACATTTTTACCTCAGATACTTTGCATTCCAGTTCTAGAACTTTCTCCTGCTTAGTCTTTATACTTTCTGTGCTGAGAGTCTCCATCTGTTCATTCATTAAGACTATGTTTTTCTTGAAAATGTCTTAACAGGTACCTCAATGCTCTTGTCTGGGTCATCTCAGCTTGTTTCTATTGGATGCTTTTTAAAGCCGCCTCATTGCTCACGCCATCTGCTCTCCGGTAGATCTGATAACTGCACTGCACACTGGATTTCATGAGTGAGAGGGCTACCATGGGATTAGTTTTTAAAGGAAGAGGTTTTCACACAGCTCTTTGTGATTCTTTCACATGCTGGCTCTTGGCTTTACCCTGTTTGCCAGGTTAGTCTAGAGTAGCATTTCTTTGGGTTCTTCCTCCAAGTGCTGTGGCTTTAGGTGGCTCAGTCACATTCTGAAGATATGACTAACGACTGTCCACCACTGGCCTCTCCCTGCACAGCAACACGTGGCCTCTTATGTTTCTGTTTCCCATGGACTTTGCGTGGCCTCTTGACTTCTCAAGCTACAAGTATGTAGTCTCACCTTTGACCAAGTTCTTGTCAGTATTCCCTGAAAGCTTTTATTTTTGTTGTAGCCATTTCTTCTCCCTCATTGTGTCCTTCAATTTTCCACAGCCTTTCCAACTCTGAACTATGGCCACTGTGTCCTCTGCACGGGACGGCTACTGTGCTTACCTCTCCTCTGACTTGGATTACAAGCAAGAAAATTCTGCAGGCAGACATGAAGGGCGCATTTGGAATGCTTTCCTTTACTTAGGGACTCCATTTTTCTGTGACTGTGTGTGGTGGTGCCTGCTTGTAATCCTCGCACTTGGGACACTGATATGTGGTATTCAAGGCCAGCCTGGGATGTGTAGTGAGTTTAAGGCCATCCTGTGTATACAAGGACCCTGTCCCAGAAGCACTAGCCAAGGACAATACAGGTGGTAAAATTTAAACCCCTACCCTGATCTAGCCCATGGACAGGACAGTCTCCACACTTGAGTGGAGAGAGGGATATGACTTTCTCATGTACTCTGGTGCCTCACATTTGACTATGTCCCCTGAAGGGGGAGACCTGGTGGCACTCAGAGGAAGGACAGCAGGTCACCGAGAAGAGACTTGGTACCCTATGAGCATATACAGAGGGAGGTAATCCCCCTCAGGAACAGTCATAGGGGAGGGGAATAAGGGGAAAATGGGAGGGAGGGGAGAATGGGAGGATACAAGGGATGGGATAACCATAGAGATGTAACAAGAATAAATTAATTAAAAAAAGAAATAACTAAATATTAAATGCAACACAGCAAACCCCAGTCATCGTACTTTTTCCTCCTGTGTAGTTTTTGTATGAAAGGACATTCTGCAATGACCAGAAGCTCAGGTCTGGTAGAAATGCAGTTTTCTAACCTAGAGAGAGTCGCTTTATGAACCGCAGCACTGGGGAGGAGCGGTAGGAGGATGCTTGGCTTGTTGAGCAGCTGGTCTAGCTGAGTGAGGGAGCTCCAGGGCCACTAAGAGCCACGGTGTCATGAAGCAAATGAAGAGCAGGTGAAGAAAATACTGGCATTCACCCGTGATGCCCCCTGCGTGAACATGCACATAAACACACTTGCCCATCTGCAAAATCTTGAACACACACGTGAACATATATGCACGTATACACAGGTGGAAGTATGTCTTCAAAATCGTCCCTCAGTCATTGGTTCTCAAGCCATAGCATTAGTTTGATGCATCCGTAATACTGTGCACATAAAGGGTCCCGCACATTAAAGGCGGGGGCGGAGGGGGTGGATCCAGGAATCTGTATGTCTCACACATGCATGGCTGCTGCTGACGCCACTGCTCTGGGAACCACTTTGAAAAGGATTTGCTTAGAAATGAATCTTGAGAAATAGTATTGGGACTCAATATATATATATATATATACACATGCATACACACATACATACATACACACCACACACATATACATACACACATCATGTGATCTATTTCATGTTTCTTTTTATTATATTTTAGTCTAGGCTTCTAATCTGTTTACTGTTTCCTTTTTCAGTACTGAGGACCTAAGGCCTCACCCGTGCCAAGAATTCACTCAGCCATTATATCATTGGAGTCAAAAGCACTAGTTCTCTTTCTACTTTTTATTTGGAGGCTGAGTCTCACTAAATCGCCCAGGCTAGCCTCCAACACGCTCTGCAGCCCAGGCTGGCCTCCAA
>OU015743.1:4059557-4069962 GCA_907169655.1 Acomys percivali | reverse complement strand
GGCCCTCATATAACACAGGACATGAACACAGGCCCTCACACGACACATGATGTGAATGAACACAGGCCCTCATATAACACAGGACATGAATACAGGCCCTCACACGACACAGGATGTAAACACAGGCCCTCACATGACACATGATGTGAACACAGGCCCTCACACTGCACAGGACGTGAACACAGGCCCTCACACGACACAGGACATGAACACAGGCCCTCACACGACACAGGATGTGACCACAGGCCCTCACACGGAACAGAACACACTGTTACCCAGTGAGCCATCTTTCCTGCCCCACCCTGCTTCTCATCTCCTCTTAACTCCGTACACAGCACCTTCTCCTCAGCCGCTGATTTTCTTCACCAAGCAGGACATCAGCCTGGAGGAGCATCCCCAGTGTGGAGGAAGCTCGCTCTGCTACACCTTGCCCAGCTCACTCCCCTCTGTCAAGATACCCTGCAGCTTCTGCATCTGAAAGGCTAATAAGGCGTGCAGAGTCTGCATCCCCCTGCCGCTCCGCCCAAGGCCACACTGTGCTCTTCCGTGAGGCCCCTCCCTGTCCCTTGTTTCTTCTTACCGCCATCGTTTGAAAGTCATCTTCTTTGCTGCTTCTGCAGTCCACAGGTAGACCCAGCCTTGCATGGTTGCTCACTCCCTTCCCTCCCCCAGTCTGTCTCTGACACTCACTGTCTGCCTTTAACTCCGCTGTGTGACCACAGAGTTCTGCTCAGTTTCACACGATTCTCAGAATCTGGTCTGTTCTCTGCAAGCAGGAGCTCCAGATGAAACACAATCTGGTTATTCTAAGTGTGTAAACTGGAGTCACAGCGTTCAGATGTATTAAAGAGCCCACTTGCTTATCTGTGCTTCTCCTTGTGCCCTGGTTTCCTCATCCACAAGGCAAATGATAGAATGTTTTAGGTCTCACAAATTTTAAGTACGAAGGGAAATTAATGTATGCACATCACTTCAGATGCTCCCTGGCTTACGCTGGAGGTTAGCTGTGACATTAGACCCGGCCATCCATGCCTGCTCACTCCCTTCCTTCCCCACAGGCTGCATCTGACGCCAACTGTCCATCTTTAACTCCGCTCGCTGCACAGCTGTGAGTTCTGCCTCTGTGACACATGCATTTAATCCCAGCTCTCAGGAGGCAGAGGCAGGTGGATTGCTGTGAGTTTGAGTCCAGCCTGGTCTACAAAGCAAGTCCAGGACAGCCAAGGCTACACAGAGAAACACTGTCTCAAAAAACAAAACAAAACAAAACAAAAAAGGAAAAAAAAAACCAGTCTGTAAATTATCAGGGCTTTAAAATATGAAAACAAGGCAAGGTTACCATGACTAGAGTTTTCCTGAGTCATTTTAATTTGTTTGCTTTCTGAAGAAAAACCCACTTCCGTGTGTTGCTGGCAATATTACATGATTCTTGTACTTTTCCTTATTCTCCTTGGATTTGAGTCTCTAGAATTTGAGGGAAGCTTCGATGGTACTTGGCTGTCTTTCCTTGCTGAAGGTTTTCTATGGTTTGTTATAGATTTTATGTTAATAATTATTGGTGTAGTTTATTATAGATTTGCTATCCCTAGGTTCAGGCCAATTCATATGCGTATCAGAATTATTCATCTTATTGATTTTTGGTATCTAGATATGAAGACTTGCTCGTGATGTGGTTGGATAGGTATTGCTCATGCCCCTACAGCTCTCTTCCATCTTTCTCTTTCTCTCCACTCCAAATCTAATCCTGTTTTGTTTTTTTTTTTAACACTGCATCCTTTTCTACTAGAAAGCAGGAACAAATAGATGATCTGTTTCCTACCACAAAACAAGTGTGAGGTTTAGGTGCTGTTTGTGCCCACGAGTTCATGGCTGCTTAGGCGCTGTTTGTGCCCACGAGTTCATGGCTGGCTTAGGAAGCTGTCTGTGCCCATGAGTTCATGGCTGGCTTAGGCACTGTTTGTGCCCATGAGTTCATGGCTGGCTAGTCTCGTTTCCTTTCTGAAGTGGGTGGTATGGACTTTCATGCTTTCAGTCTTGGTGCCCTGTATCATCTGGGCTTCAAACTCCTTTCGAGGAAACTAACCCTTCCCTCAGATTCACACCTTAACCTGGCACATCTTCCTGACACCCTCACTTCTACCAAATGTACACATCAAGCACTTCCTGAGATTCTGAAGACAACACATCACCTTTCCACACCTGTTCTCATGACCAGCTCTCTTTACAAAGACACAGCCCTCAGCTGATGTCTAATGCCCCCGTGGCAGAGTCAGCAGCTGCTCTTGATTGACAGTTTATGCTCCCAAACCTGGTTTATACAACAACCATAGTAAGTCATGCCTTATATCTGAGTGGTTGATTTATGTATTCATATAACTCAAACCATACCTTCCCCCTTTTAAGTGTCTGGTATCTTTGACAGTCAAATCAAAATCATTGCATTCCATAAATCTAAAAAATCCAAAATATCACAAAACCACACATGGGATTTATCCTCTGTGAACAGATAAAGTCACGTGAATAATTTTGAGATATTTTAATGGCATTCCTACTTTATGATAATTTTTTGAGACAGAATCTCACCTCTTTGTTTTTGCTGGCCTGGGAACTTGCTATGTCGAGCAGGCTGGACTTGAACTCACAGAGATCCTCTTTCCAGGGTTAAAGATCTGTGACACTACATTCTTACATTCTATTGTTTTGTCTGTATGACTCAGCAACTGTCTCCCATACTTTATTACATGTGGCATGCATGCTTTATTGATTAAACACTGCAAAAACTTCTTTTTAAAGTTTAAAGCTGGAGAAAATCTTAGGCGTGATGCAATTTATCTTCCTAAAGAGGTGGAACTTGAGTCAGGTGCCACCTACTTGATCAGTTTATGTGTGGGAGTTTTCAGAGGATTCTGTGCCAAGCAGATCACCAGCAATATTGGGGTCAAACCGAGCATGACCAGAAGACGGTGAGTTCTGAGCTTGCACATAAGAACATGCTTTCCTTTCAGTGAGCTCAGACCTTATGGGCACAGTGGCTACACTTCCCACATGAATGGAGCAAGAATAGAGAAGGCCTCAGTGCTGCCTGCCTGTAGTGAATCCTGAATCTGACTTGCTGACATTTTTAGAGACTGGCATGTATGCTTCTGGGTTGGCCAGCAGGGGCCTGTGGGAAGTCGCTGAGCTGAGAATACACCTAGGCAAAGGCAGCCTCTCAAGAGGGAAACTGCCCAAGCATCAACAAATCTCAAGCTCCTCCGTTCTCATGCACATTTCATGAGCGTTATTAAAGTTTTAGAATGTTCTAAATAAATGATAGCCCGCTTTGTTTCCATTTTGCTAGTATCATTTAATCCCATGGCCGAAAGAGCACGTGTTGGTTACACTCTGACTTTATCAGTGTTCCTTGCAAGCTCCCAGGTGTCTTTTGTGCCAACGGGTAGTCATGTCACAGATGTGGGGCCTGACACAGATGCTGCCTGCCAGTCAGGAGCTGGACCACATGCAATTGGATGACCCTACACCAGAGAGATAGTCACAAGGGATGGCTAATGTCAGCCCCAGGGTGATTGTTCCCAGTGTCTTGCATGTCCTGCATGTCCTGCTCAGAACCCACGTCTTTGTCTTCTTCCAGACTCAGGCCCTGCCCACCTTTCCACCTGGTCACCTACTGTGTAATGCTATTTCAGTTTCTTCCTCACAGGCTAAGTTTATGCTGCTGGCCAGCTTCAGCATAGGCTCACATAGCACTTCCTATGCATCTCCCCAAAGTGCGGTTCACAGAGGATCCAGAGACACCCAGGATGACCTTTTATTTATTGGGTGTGTGTTCATGTCTGTCTCCCCATGTATGTAGATGCATGTGGGTGTGCACACACATAGTTAGGTGTTTGTCAGATTTCCTCTGCCTTGTTTTCAGTAAGATGTGCTTCCCTCCCACTGTTTGTCAAAACTGTACTGTGCAGAAAGTATTTGTTGATCATTGAGTGGGTATTGATTAACATTTAGGGCAATTCAAAGCATTTAGAATTAATTATTGATTCAGGCATATAAAGCCTGAATAAGTAAATGCTATAAACTGAATTCAACTAAGAATTGACCTTAGTAGTTTTTAAATAAAAATCAGAATACATTATGAATGTCAAGAGTCAAATGAGATTATCTGCACCTATTTATTCAAAACATTCTATTTATCAGATAAAATGAACGTAACCAACCTTTGTCTAGGCCTCTCTTCTGTCTCTGTCCCCCCCTCCCTCATGTCTCCCCATATTGTGCACATACCAGGTGACCATTCTACCACAGACACGCACCCCAGCTCTCCTTCCTTCTTCTGCGCTTTTGACAAATGACCATCCTTGGGCCTCCTGCCACCGCACTTCTCTGTCTTTGCTTATGGCTCCTTGTCTTCTGTGTTGAGTCTGTTCCTTGTACGCAGTGCAAATCTTGCCTAGCATTTGAGCACAGAGAACGAAGTCCTTACAATCAGGAGTCACAGTGCATACCAGTTAAGACCTCCTGTAACAGCAACTCTGCAGGCTCCTGCACTCACCTGAACATAGCCACACACAAGTGTGCACACAGTGTTAAACATAAAAATAAATCTTAGAAAAGAACCAAGAAGCAATAGCAAAGTCCTCATGACTCAGACTTAAACAAAATAAAATACATGCTATGAAACTACTTTGTAATGTTTTCAGGTCAGAATAAAAACAGACAGTAAAAATGTCCTGAGACACCGTTCCCTTAAAAGGCGCAGTTGAGTTGGAGCCCTTGGCTGCTTTAACTCCATGCGGACATGGGCTCCCACCTGGGACCTCCCAGACTTCCTCATCAGAGCGCACACGGAGTATTTGTTCTGCTGTGATGAAGCCCACATGCCATGTCACGATCTTGTGGGATGAGAAACGATGTGGTGGCGTGTGCACTGTCGTGATGGTACTATTCCTTCTACAAAGAACCACAGGGAATGTTCTGGAGCATTCCGTGTGAGTGTCATCACGTCAGATAAGGCTTGCCTCTTATTTCTTATCTTCCCATACTGAAAAAACAAAAAACAAAACAAACAAACAAAAAACCAAAATGAAGCTTCTCTCTTAGTGTGAGTGTAACATTACACAGGCACGGGAGAGGTTGTTTGATCCACCTTTTCAGAAAGTCTCAGCCAACTTAGTAAAAGTACTTTGGCCTTGAAGTTATCGATGATACGTATGTTGAATATATGCTTATTCAATCAAGAAGTGGGGGAACTGGTTTGCACAGAGATGGGTGACTGGCTGTAGTTAGACCATATGTCCTGCCCTGCCCCGAACTCTGCATGTGTCCTTTATAAATAGGTAAATCTCCCTCAGCTGTTTCTCCCTCCCTCCCTCTCACCCCTCCCCTCTCACACAGAGCAGGGGCAGGTTATTTAGCTGATATAAGGGTAAGAAGCCAGACCTCAGCGGTGGAAGGGTGGGTTTGCATCTCTGGCGACATCAACAGTGCTGTATGGTAGCCAGCAGCTCAGAGGCCAGGGGCTAGCTCTAGGGGATTGTCTGTCTAATCTCATCCTTTGCATGAAGAAGACTCCTTGAGAGGCCCTTGGAGAAGCCTCTGGAGTTACGCGCCGTGACAGTCCTCCCACAAGGAATGACCCTTAGCTCCTCACTCCAGTCCCTAAGCATCTCTCTGTGAGGCCTCTTATGTCTCAGTAACTGTCTCCTTCTGAGGCATAGTGGAACTTCTGGGTGCCCTCCACAGCCCTCTTGGCTGTGCCAGAGCGGCAGGATGGCCGTGGGCTCATCCGCTTGTCCAACAGACTATTCCCTATGGATGGAGCCAGGTGGGCGCTTTTCCTGGAGATACAGAGCCACCCTGATACCAAACAAGGGAACAACATCGCCAGACTCACTGAGGGCCTTTGTGGTTGTCAACAGGTGCCTACTTTAGTGTCAGCAGCACAAAGAGTGGGGATCAGGATGAGGGTGATGTGGGAAGAGAGCAGTGTGGGGGCCCACGCCTCTGAACCCCATTTTCTTCTCTTTTCCGTATCTTGTCTGTTCTTTCAGTTTCTTGGACAGAGATCCCCCCCCCCCCCCGAGAGCCTTTGGCTGCTCTACCTTCTCTCTCTGGCATGTTTTGGTTTTTCTTTTGCTCCTTGAATGGATGACTCTCCTTTGTAAGAATTTGTTCGGACCTCTCTTCTTAGAGCAGCCCTCCTGGTCACTCTGTCGCTTCCTGAGTGCAAGCAAGGCAGCGGGCGTTGTGCCAGTGCTTGCCCTTGGCCTAGCATCCCCGATGGACACTGACATCCCTTCTAAGAACTGAAGGATCAACTGGGCCCAAAAGACTTTGGTCTCAGAGGCCCACCTTGGGCTCTCCCCTGTAACCTTGGTTCTTTTTCTTTCCCTCCTCTCCTTCCCTCCCCCCACCATTTAATCTTCTTCGTGCTAGGCTGTACATGAAGCTCTAGATGCCCCTGCCGCAGCCCCCCCAAGTGCTAGGATTACCCGTGTGTGCCTCCACGTCTGCCTGTGGTGGAGTGACTCTTTCAGCTGTGGCTATGGGTTTCGTCTAATCAGGCCTCCTAGGGGAGGCAAGAGGCAGACAGCCCCCACAGCGGAGAAAGGGAAGCTGGCAGGCAGAAAATTGAGATTTCCTCACTGGTTCCCACGCCTAAATAATTTTGTCGTCGCTCTTTCTTTAGCGTCTGTTTGATTTGTATCTGGAGGTGATTACGAAGCTTGATTACAAAGCCAATGACATGAAACACGGAGTGAAAGTGCATGCCAGTATAATACTAACACACACCATAATGGTAGCACACGCACGGCCTCTGCTGCTCATGGTAAGAGCATGGGGGAACAAAGCCAATCAGTTCAACTATTGAGCATAATCGAGCATCACAGAACATAGCTTGATGAAAGATCCGGTTTTAGTTCATTACACTGCAGACATATAAAATGACAGAATGACTTGAAAATATACCATATGGTCTGGTCCATTGTGCATCCTGTTAAGTGAGATAAAATACTGACGGTTCATTAGGAAATAAACAATTCATAAAGCTTTCTCTAGCAAGCATTCGGGACTCTGAAGAATAGAGAAGTTTTATTCCCTTAGATAGAGATTAGCTTGGGTTATGAAACAGAGATGGGGCTTGAGCGCAGCGTGTAGATGGACAACAAACGCACTGACGGGTGAGGCCATTCCTGTGGAAACAAGGGCTGCTGACCTAGCCAGGTGCCGGCGCATTTTCAATTTGGCTCTATTTTAAGGAAAGCTGTAGAAGGAATCTCCCTGGAAGTACTTGTTCTTCCAAAGCACAGTGAGAAGGCAATCAGCAGCTTCAGGAGTCCCCGAGTGCTCATTGACTTAATAGACAATTATAGCGTATTGTGCTTTAAAAGTTAGCTATTTTAGAAGTCCCTAATTACAGATTTACATGATAGACTTATCAAGAAAAAATAATACATTTCAAAATGTGCTTACAGTCTTAATGATATTATCTGGTTTAAATGTTCCTTGGTAAAGGGCTTATCCAGTGTCTGCCTTGTGGAGGTGTGAGGGAGGGCAGACTTCACTTTGTTCTGAGTGTGGTCCTGGGCTCCTAGAGCTGGCTCAGAATAATTTGGCAGAGGACTCCCTCCCCACCTGGTAGAGGATTTCACTTTCTTCCAGTCTCTGTTAACAGTTCAGAAACATGAGAGGGCTAGCCTTGGTCACAGCGTGTATAGACCAGCTCTGTTACTGTTGAAAACAGCATAGACGCCAGCTTCTGAATGTCATGGCAGCAAGGCCTCGCACATTTGTACCCTGTCACAGTCACGCCTCAGTACGGCCACATCTTCACAGACGTCAAGCACGTGGACACACACACACATGAACCTGTCAGCTGGACAACAGATATTTCAGGATTTTCCTGAGACACTTTTAATCTCACTCAAGAGATTATAGCACCATATAGGGGAGAGGAAAGAGGCTGGATCAGAGATGGTACTGCTATGTGCAAACCCCTATAGGGCCTCATAGGAGAACCCTCCTGGATGGAGCCCTTGGTTGACTGCTGATGAGGCAGCCTAGGGGAGAAGGCCACCACTGGGTAGATAAACTGTACGCCTCTGCTGGGCTGACTGCTGGGCTAGAACTTGCAAATTCCCATGAGACACAGTTTCTGCCCCAGGAAGTCATGGATCAGGAAGATAATGAGTCCCTCTTCCCCTAAGATCACACACCCACACCGCTGCCCAGGCTGGCACTCCCATGCCCAGTTGATACACAGAGAATACTGTATGGCACTCTGGCTGCTGCCTGTATTAATATTTAGTGATGAGGCAAGAAAACAGCTCCCCTCGGTGACTGGGGTGTCTCCTTTCACAATTGAGAAGAAGGTAACGGTAACTCCAGGCTTGTTTTCTTTATATATATATATAATTTATTCATATTACATCTCAATTGTTATCCCATCCCTTGTATCCCCCCATTCCTTTTTCAAGGCCTGCAGAATGGTGTTTAATCTCCTGCAAAAACTTTTGCTCATTTGTCTTTATGGGTATTAGAAAAACTGAGTAGTATTGACTTTGTTTGCTTGTTTGTTTTTTTACAAATAGATGCGTCATTAAATGAATCATAGCGATAAACATAGAACCAGATGAGTTTTTTCTTTTATTTTTTACATATACATTTATATTATTACACACATATATAATAAACTACTTAACAGCAAGAAGAACCATGAAACAATCAGGAATTATATAAATATTATATTCATAGTGTTTTGGCTATTTGTATTTGGCAGCCTTGAAGAAAACGTCTTTCCTATCTTAGTGTGTCTAAAATTCTGAATGTAAATCACTATCTATCGTTTCTCATCTTTATCAACGTAAAACATCTATCTACACCTAATATATTTTTAATGAAAAGAAACATTATGTTCTTCACATGGAAAAGAACCGTAAAATGGTGATGTGTTTTGTTCACTCAGCATCTTAAGTGAGCAAGAATAAAGATATTAAAATTATACAAACCTAGGATACAAAGAACACTGTGGAGAGAAAAACTTAGGGAACTGAAAATTGTGCTGCATATTTAGGAACTCTGCGCTTTTAACTTACTTTTTTTTTCAAGAGTGCTTTGATACTCCTTAGAAATTAGAAAGCAAAATTTAGAATTTTCTTTTTGTTAGCAAAGCTTGGAAGCCCTGCATAAGGCTCCTATAATTAGGAGAAGAGAGACTTAGCACAAGGTCTTCTGGGTAGTGGCTCTGTGCACATGTTCCAGCCAGCAGAGCTAGCCACTGAGCAGTACACCCTGTGAGACACTCACAGGATTGACATGTTTACAAAACCAGAACCACTTGGGACAGCCATAGCCACTCCACCGTTCCTGAGATGACCCGCTGGACTTGACCCCAGCAGTCCAGGCTTCCGCTGTCACTCGTACATCTCATGGCACTCCAAAGAGTCTTGCTATGTGTGCTTGCACTCACACCTTCTCACAGGTTTTCTATAGGCAGTGCTGTTTCTGTGAGCACCAGACAGATGGAGGTATCAAGGCAGTGGTGGGGGCAGGATGCAGCTGCTGAAAGCACGTCCCGTGTTCTGCACCGTAGCCCTCTCCTGAGAGACTTCAGTCCCCTTTCACACCACTGCTCTCCTGTGGTTCTCCTCTGCTGCTTTTACGAACGTTAAAGGCTTTTATTGTCCTAACAAACTGTAAAGCTGAATAAGAGAGATGTGGTTATGTAAGTTTTCATTCTTTAATGTGCAGTTTACGTTTCTTAGATTGACAAGGACATCCTCCATCATTTGCTTCAAAGTCATCGTTCTCCTTTTTTATTGCCGTGCACTTGTTTTGTGACGGAAGTCATTAGAATAGGAGAAGAATCGTTTATGTAACCTCCCACCAAATGGTATCCCAATACTGACAGCCAGAAAAAAAAAACCAATAAACTAGACTAAACTGCAACTCCACGGCTTATCCTAGTGTTAGGCTCTGAATTCAGCAAGCACTGCAGAAGCTTGTCTAGTCATGATCGGTGGGAACCGTGTCTCAGCAAGCCCAGCAGAGCGGCTGCTTCCAACCACCCAGATGGACTGTGGCCATCACAGAAGATAAGGTGAAGTCATTAGGAAGAGTTGAAGGCAGGCTACAGGAAAACTGCCTGGAATGTCCTAAGCTCCGGAGACTGCTCTTACTTGAGAAACATGGTGAAACAGAGGAGAAATGTGAAGGTGTCTGACATCCATGGTCCAGCGGAATCGCCTCAAACCTGGGCTGACTTAATAGCTCACTTTTAAGTGAGCATATATCCAAGCATGCATGCACACATGCACATACACAATGTATACATACATACATGCAGGCACACGTGCATGCATACACACACACACACACACACACACACACACACACACACACACACACA
>OU015743.1:4027015-4053792 GCA_907169655.1 Acomys percivali | reverse complement strand
TTGTGTCTGACACTTGAGGAGTTCACACCTTTTTTGTCCTTGTGTCTATCACCTGGGGAGTTCACATCTTCCTTTTAAGATGCAGGTGAGACAGGAAAATGACAGCAGCCCCTCCTTTACCCTTCATATAGGTCTTCCTGTAGTGTAAATGCCAAATGACCATGACCACGTCTGCACTAGAAAAACCTAAAGGGTTTGACACCTTTAGATGGTCACATGGCTATCTTGAGTAAAGGTTATCCCAAAAGGAGAGTGGGAACTTGGGGTGGGCAGCCTGGGTATCGTAGTGACCACAGAGGCCCTGTCTCATTTTGTCTCATATTTGGATGAAGAGGTATAGGTAATTCCCACCTTATGCAGATATTTTCTCTTATTGTTTCTCATTCTATTTACTCATGTGCAAGAAAAAGATTCACTGTAGCCTTGCAATTAACCAGAAGTTGTTCCTGTTGCTTAATGGCAAATAACTCACAGTACTAAGAGGGTCAGAAACAGATATGAGACTTTGAGCTGAACTAAGCATAAAGCAATGATTATTCAAAACACTCCACAAGCGCTACCCAACCGGTGACTCAGTACCTACTCATTGTCATCAGTGTTTACCCATAAAGGAACCCAGAGAGATGCCACCCTGCAGCAGTCACCGCTGAATGGCCATCAGGGACTCGGCAGTGACGGTGGCCACCCTGCAGCAGTCACCGCTCAATGGCCATCAGGGACTCAGCAGTGATGGTGGTCACCCTGCAGCAGTCCCCTCTCAATGGCCATCAGGGACTCGGCAGTGATGGTGGCCACCCTGCAGCAGTCACCGCTCAATGGCCATCAGGGACTCAGCAGTGACGGTGGCCACCCTGCAGCAGTCACCGCTCAATGGCCATCAGGGACTCAGCAGTGACGGTGGCCACCCTGCAGCAGTCACCGCTGAATGGCTGCAGGGAATGGTGACAAGGTGGGAAGATGGCTGCAGGGAATGGAGAAATGGATGGGTGACAAGGTCTGGGACCATCTCCCTGAAGAAATTTAGGGCAGAGAAACTTTTTCTCAAGACTTACATTTCTAAATATCCAATTACAAGTAAGATGGTCTTGGCAAAGATGCTACTTTATGGGGAAATACACAGTCACCAGATCTTGGGCCCCTTTATCTTAGAGTCAGCGGTGAGCACTGTCACGGAGTTTACAGGTGACGGTGTCTACGTCCCCCTGAGTTGACCACCAACCCTTCACCACACAGAACTCAGTGGGGGAAGCTGCTAGGTTCACTGTATTTTCATTTTGTGTTCTTCTTTGTTTTGTCTTTTGCTGTGCTCTCAGTGGGATAGCCTTCCTCCCTGTCCTTCTGGCCACGCCTCTCCCTTCAGCTCTAACAAGGAGAGAAATATGGTGCCCATCGGGGATCAGAGACAAAAAGCCTGGCTTGATATTAAAATTGTCACTCTAAGGCTTAATCCAGAGTATTAAAATGTCACAGAGATTACTACGGCATACCTCTTCCCGTGTGTGGCAATTTGTCCACCCTCTGGGAAGGTGGAAATTCTTTCCGTCGGCTCGCTTTGACCGCTGGGATGCCACTGTGGTCTCACACAGTGTGCGCACATGCGCGTCATGGGACATAGATGGAGGGAAGTCCTGTTTCTCTTCTCGCTGTTTCTTCTCTCACATGTCTCTTTGTGATAAGTTAAAAGTGGTAGGAGCGCATGTCTTAACTCAGGGATTTCAACTTTTAAACAGCCGACCCTCCGGCTTGTTGAAAAGTTAGTTTTTATTTGTTTGTTTTCAGGAACTTTTTCCTAGGAGGTGAACCCTGAGGCCTCGAGGCAAGCGCTAAGCAAGCATGTGCTATGTGCCTCTGAGCTATGCTTGGGATGAGGTAGTTCCTGGTTCTCTCTCTATGTCCTTCAAGCTGTGTCAAAGTCAAGGCGTATCTAAGACACAGCTTTCTATTGACCTGTAAATAGAATGAAGGTGTTTGGGACTTTTGGGTATTTGTTCTAATATCACCAGGAACTAGGATTGCAGTATCACCCAGCTTTGCTTGGTGTTTTCATGCAACACAGTCGCTCTGTACTGCAAGTGTGCTGTTATAAGTAAGCCTCGTTTCTGGCCTAAAGAACTCTAGTGTTTGCAATTCACTTATAATCACTTAGTGAGGGCCAGTCATGTGTCAGGCTAGATACTGGCTTCATAGCGGAAAAGCAGACTTGAGTTTACACCCTCTAATTTAACAAACTAAATAGACATCAAGCAGGTAAGTGTTTAGTTTGTAATTGGCATTCGTGTCCTGCGCTGAGGCTACCCATGAGCAACGGGGATAGATTCCTGTGTGTTGCATAGTGAGGTGTGAAGGAGCAGAGGTCACTCTCAGGCATCTGTCAAGGGGGAGTGTGAACAGCCACTGAGGAGGGAGGAATATAGGATCTACTGCTTCTGTTTTCATTTTTTTTTCCTTTGTATAATGCACAAAACTGGATTCCATTTTAATGTTGGCTAGTTACTCAATGTGACAGTCCAAGGATCCTGAAGGAGGAGACAGTGAGTTCACACAAGAAACAGTGAGGAATTTGTTCTGAAGAGAAGAGAATGCTGCCTGCGTTGCAGTGGGAAGGGAGGAGGGGTATGGCCGTGAGGAGGAGTATGGCCATGAGAGCACGCAGGCAGGAGAGGGCAGTTCCTGTCCACTGGTTCCTGTCTTCTCAGTTGGCACTGTGCAAGCTCAGCTGCCCGGAGCCAGAGCCTGGAAGTGAGTGGAGCATTTTGCACAGTCAGCACGATGAAAGACTACTTCCACTCCCCCCTCACTCCCAATGTAGTTAATGCAAAACACGTGGGGAACAGCCTGGTTGAGTTCCCCTCCCCATAGCTGGGTGTAATTATACCAAGTCAGAAAGTCAGGCTTAGGCTTCAGTTATTTCCAGTAGCATGCCAAAAAATGGCAGATGGATCCTAACTTAGATGAGGGAGTGGGCTTCTAGTGAGAGGGAACTGAGGCAGGGGACAGGATTGGGAAATAGATGGCATGGAAAAATCCACTGATTGTAAAAAAAAAAAGAAAAAAGCAGCAGGTGAAAACAGTTGAGACTCCCACACAAGCAGGCCAGAGGGGCATGCTGTTGTTACCAGCTGGACCGCTGTTTCAGTGAGTGTGAGACAAAGCCGTCCCAACATGGTCCACTGTGTGTGGTCAGGGCTCAGGGAAGAAGCTGCTGGGGGTGAGGCTAGTGACCCCATGGACAGAAGGCCAAGGTGGCCTTTGAGCTTACCTGGTCAGCTGTTGGAAACAGAACAGAGAGAATCTCCTTGATTTGGACGCCACCATCTTCCCCGAGTGACATGGTAACAGAAGCCGACATGTGAGCGTGAGGTTGGTGCTTGTGTTTGGGAAGATGGGAGTCAGGAGGTCTTGGAGTGGCACTGGAAGGGAAAGAGGCACTTCTGTCACACGGGTGCCCTGAGAAGAGGGCTTCCTGAAGAGGGCTGCAGGGAGCGTGTCCTTGGGGAGCAGCCAGAAGAAGATGCTGGACCTGGGAGATGAGGAAATGCTGATCCAGACAGTGGTGAGGGGAGCTGGGTGCTTGCTGAGCCTGAAGTGGAAGTGTGAGGAGTAGAGAGGGGAAGGGAATCACAGGGCTGAGAGATGCACCTCCTAGATTAGGAGGAGGGTACAGGGTGGAACATTACATGAGCTCGCTCGCCTGACTCCCCCACCTCTCTCTCTCTCTCTCTCTCTCTCTCTCTCTCTCAGTGTGTGTGTGTGTGTGTGCATGTCTGTGTATGCTGCTGTGTGTGTTTGTGTCTATGTGTGGGTGTGGGTGTTGTGGGTAGGTGTGATATGTGTGCATGTCTGTATGTGTCTCTGTGTGTATGTCTGTGGTGTGTGTGTGTGTGTGTGTGTGTCACGCACATGGGTGTGGATGTACAGGAGGTGCTGGGCTCCGTGTCACTACTTACTGGCTTGGTTTGGAGATTTATGAGTTAGGTCATCAGCTTGTGGCTGTGTGGCCTTTGCCATTATTCTGATCTGTGGAAAATAAGTGGCCATCATGTGTCTGCTTTGTTAAAAAGTTCCTTAATGCCTGTTCGTCTTCCTCTCTCTGATGCTGGCTGTGCTGCACTGGTGTCTATTATAGCCATCATAGGCTCTGCCACGTCATTTTATAGACTATCACAGAACTCACTGTTCTTGGTAAAGTTGCAGTTAACATCGTTTATATATTTCAGACATTCCAATTCTTCCTCAATGAAAGTTTTCAAGCTATGCTCTTTTACTTCCTTGAAGGGTCAAATGATGTGAAAATCCTTCCAGGTCAAGCTGCGTGTCCTACTCCTGGGTGCCGAGGAATAGGCCACATCCGTGGCCCACGATACACAGGACACCACAGGTAATGATTTTTCTTACTTAAGTCACTTTAGCGATGAATAGGAGATTTGTGGAGACCAGCAGCTCTGGGTAGCATCACAAGTGAGCGTCAGAGCCTCCTGCTCCACAGCGTCACAGTGTCACTCCTCTGCTGAGGCCTTTCCTTCCGTCTGCAATCTTCTGGCCTTCTAGGGTCATGCCTTCAGAGGCATCACTAAGACCTACTTGAAGTCTCTATGGTGTAGGGGCTCCCTGGAGTACACCGTGTCTGAGGTCCTCACTGAGTCTCTGTGGTGTAGGGGCTTCCTGGAGTGTACCATGTCTGAGGTCCTCACTGAGTCTCTATGGTGTAGGGGCTCCCTGGAGTACACCATGTCTGAGGTCCTCACTGAGTCTCTGTGGTGTAGGGGCTCCCTGGTGTGCCCTGTGTCTGAGGTCCTCACTGAGTCTCTGTGGTGTAGGGGCTTCCTGGAGTACACCATGTCTGAGGTCCTCCCTGAGTCTCTGTGGTGTAGTGGCTTCCTGGTGTGCACTGTGTCTGAGGTCCTCACCCTGCCTGTGTCCTGTCCTTGTTCCGAGTCACCTCCATACCTGCTGGGTCTCTCTCGTAGAAAATCCCATACACCCTTTGCATTTTCCTTCCTGTTTCCTGTGTAGGTTCTTTTTCCCCCTCCTTTTTATTCACTTGAAGAATAGATGACTCTGTTAAAGAATATAAAATGAGAGTGAAAGTATTTTCCGTGCTTTTAGATGTTTAAAAGAATACTGAGTAGATGGTACTTCATGTGAATAAATGCATGTCTTTGCTATTGTTTCTGTCCCCAGTAGTTTGTAAATTTATTCATAGATGAGTTATTCATACTAATGATCTAGTAATAGAACATAAATTAAAACTGAGAAGAACCGTTATTAAATTTTCCTAGTACAAAACACGAACAATAAGTATAAAAAGAAGGGAATACATCAGGTAACATGCGAGGCAAGAAAACATCTGCTCACGCAACAGAAGTGCAAACGCAGTACAGGAGACTCTTGCTTTCCTAGGGGCTGGCAGTGCAAGTGTGCCCAGGCAGTGGTAATCATGTCTCTCCTGTACCTAGAAGTGATGCTATGAGCTGAGACCCCGTAGAATGCCCATTAAAAAGACAGGAGTCAAATGTGGGTAGACACCTTGGGTGCTTGTGAAAAACCAATGGGGCTTGGGGTTTTGAGTGGAGCTGCATCTATGGCAGCGTCTTGTTGGTCTGGGGGAGCAAGGGGGGGTGAACCAGTGAAGGATGAACAGAGGATGGCAAAGAAAAGGATGGCTGCAGAAGTGGGAGTCTTGTCTGAACTGGGTGAGGGCTCCTGGGTGAGGGCTCCGTTGGTGATGGAGACATTGTCAGGGGATGTGGCTACAGAGAATCTTCATTAGGCTGTGTGTGTGTGTGTGTGTATGTGTGTGTGTGTGGTTATGTATGTGGTTATGTATGTTGTAGTCTGTGCTGCAAATTCCAATCTGGTGTTCCCTAGCCCCGTGAGTCTGCTTCATTTAAATTAATCAAAATTAAATAGTATGAAAATATCGTCTCCCAGTCATGGCCACGTTTCAAGTGCTCAGTGCGTGGAAGACAGCTACACCTCCACGGAGTTCTGATGTACCCCATAGAATCTCACCTAGAATTCTGCCTTCTTTGTGCTTTCTGAGTGACAGGGTTTTCTTGGTGCTTTCTGTACAGCTGAGCCCTCGTCTTCCTGTGTAACCATAATGTTACAATGTCGCAAGTAGCCGTTTTCACAAAGCTCTCTGAAGATGCCTTCCCTTGGAGCTGAGGCTCTTGAACAGTTTTGCATATTCCTGCCCAGCAGTGCCCTCATGTTTTCCTCCTCCAAGCTACCTTGCCATCATCACTGTGTGTGTCATAGGCCCCCCCTTTTCTGCCTGGATTCTGAGGAAGCCAGAGTCGCAGGGGTATCCTTTCCCTGCTTTGGAAGCTTCTCTGAGCTCTACTGACCCAGTGTGTCAGAAACAGAACCTGCTCTCTGCTTTTATTTGTGTTGTCCAGTCGTTAATATGAAAGTGCTTGGTGCGTTTTATACACCGAATAGTCTTTCAGGGGTTGATTGCAGGAACTATAATTTAAAGTAACGATGGGCAAAGCATAGAAAGGAAAATCCAACAAAACAAAAACGTCGTAGATGTATGAGAGCGCAAAAACCGCTACATCTTAGTGTATTTGGAGATATAAGACATTATCCCACCTTGGCTGGGTAATGGCTCTTGTCCCGCCATGTACCTTGTTATGACACATCAGGGCGTGAATAAGAAAAGGCAAAATGTGCGAAAGCTTCCCAGTCCCAGGGGCGCAGAAATGAAAGGCGACAAGTGCGAACATCTGTAATCAGCTTATTTTTAATTTTAGAAGAATAAAATTTTCAGAATTAGACTTTTACACTTACATGATTTCCAAGGCATTTAAGTACATCTCTAATGGAAATAAAAATCAGAACTTATGTATAAACAGGAAGCCTATAGACTTCTACTTAACAGTGTTTTATACTGATAAGTGAGGCCGTGCTGCCCAGTAGAGCTGTGTAGGCTATAGGAAGGCAGTTATCAGAGAGTGGGGACCTCAGGTAATGTGGCAAGCAAGCTCTACTTCATACTGGAGATCTCCATTCCAGATTTAATCATTTAATCAATTCACTGCCCGGGTAACCTGAGGAAATATTTAGATTGACCTATAACTAACTGAATCGGCTTGTTGTGTTGTCTCCAGTCTCTGGAGTTTTCTTCCCTGCTGTTTGTATTGTGGCTTCAGCCTCACATGACTCTAACAGCCTGAAGGTGCCATTCTTCACTTTCTGTCTGTGATGGTGTCTGTTCAGACGCACACACATATCCACATGGCCTATGCACAAGTCCCTTAAAAATATTCCACCTCACACCCAAAGAAACTATCGCGGACTTTGTTCCTATAGTCAAATAGAAGGTAAGCAGCAGATGAGGACTTTACAGCGCCCCACCCCCGTCTTCACACCCTGATACACTCCAGAGCCAACTGTATCTTGAGTCGTTTCCGACAAACCTAAAGGGAAAAATATCATATATTCTAAACAAAAGTACTCCTTTCTCTTGGCACAGACTTATTTGTTAAAATCAAAAGGCATTATTTTTATAATCTTATTCCAAAGATTAGTAGGCAATTGTTATTATATTCAAATAAAAAGGAAAGTAAGCCAAAAAAAACAGAGACCCCACTCCCAGCAAGTTGCACTCTGGGAGGTCCTGTGTCTAAGTTTCATTTTCTTTTTGCTGTGATGCGACACCATGACCCGGGAAACTTATAAAAGAAAGCATTTAACTTGGGCTTACAGGAGCCGAGGGTTAGCGTCCGTGATGGTGGAACAAAAATGTGGTGGTAGGAACAGTTGAGAGGTCACATCATAAATAGCCAGCAGAGAGGGAGATGTTGGGGATGGCAGGACTCTTTTAAAACTCAAGCCCCTCCCCCTAGTGACACACCTCTCCCAACAAGGCCAGACCCCCTAATCCTTCCCAAACAGTCCCATCAGCTGGGAACCAAGTGTTCAAAGCTAGGAGCCTAAACCACCAGAGCCTGTATAAGGCAAAAAGGGAAGTACGACATCTCCCAGGTCTGCTGGTGTGAGGGTGGGGTCGTTCAGCTCTGTCGCTGTGGGAGTCCCTCCTGCTGAAGAGAACACATGATTCCTGAGTGTTGCTTTCACCTGTGTGTATCAGAATTTCTAGTTCTCACGGTGAAGGGATGGTATTTTGAAAGGAAGTAACAGTCTTCCTAAAACAAGTTGTCATCGCTGTCTCATTTTGTTCAGCTGACGAGAATGGTGACACCCAGACTCCACTGAAGACTTTTAGAAATGATCTATGATGTTAAAGGACCAGGCGGCAGACCACCAAGGGCCCTTCCTAGACAGATTTCAGTAGGCTTTATTTTCACTTTTGACAAAATTGTCAAGGGGTTAACAATAATATTCAAAGCTGTTTGGAGTTTATGTAGAATATGCATAAGCCATTATTTGGAAGAAACTGCTTCAACTCCTATCTGTGAGAAAATGGGACTTTTGGCACACAATTATCACACAATTTACATGTTATTTGAATTAATTTGCATACTGGATAGAAGAAACTACTTGTATCTGTTAACACAGAAATATTTAAAGATAGCCATCTTGGGACTAAAAACCAAAAACTTTTGAGGCAAGATCCAGGATGAACTAGAAGTTGTATTTATTTCTAAATAAATAGAACAGTCTGAGAGACTTGGGCTACCACTGTGTCATAAAAGGTACAGAGGTAATTTACATGGGAATGAATAATTACCTTCTTCACACAGAGAACCAGGCAGCCCTATGACATGGAGGCCTCTGGCCCATCGCATGTGGGTGGGACGCAAGGCACACATGGTAATGTGTGGCACAAACACAGGACGACACGTGCTGCTCCGAAGTGAGGGCTTAATACCCATGAGGTGATGGTGAGTGTCCTTCATGCGTTTAGATCACGTCAGCCTCTCTGGATGGAGTGTACACGCAGTCACTTTGTAGCTCAAAACTGAAGATGAAACCATTTCAGATTCTCTGTGTGTATGTGTGTGTGTGTGCGTGCACGTGCGCATGCACACTCGTGTGCCTGCATGTGTTCATGTTTAGAATAGCCTGGATTGAATGCCCAGGTTGTGTGCTTAGAATCCTCACTCCTTGCTTCAGTCTCCATGTGTCTACCCGACAGGTCTTTGCCATTAAAAGGGGTTGTCGGCATTCATACAAAATTACAGCAAGCATCAGTCTTTGTGTCAACGTGTTTTCAGGGAAAGAATCGCAGAGTGTAGACAGACGAAACCATATAGCTGTGTAGCCCAGGCTGGCCTCGAACTCAACTTTCCTGCGCTGAGATAACGGGTGTGCCACTTTCCCATTTGGGGCTGCATTCCAAGGTTCCTTTCCCTGCTTGGTTTAGCTTCCTGGCCTTTTAAGGATAGAATGTAGCAGGTGGTGGGTTGTTTTTGTTTTTTTTGTTTATTTTTGTTTTTTTGCTTGGTTGGTTGGTTTTGGCTTGGGGGTTTTATTTTTGTTGTTTGGTTTTTAGTGTGACTAAGTTATCACTTCATCTCAGCTTTGGTACAGGTAGAATTTCACAGAGAATTCTCTTTTATTCATTATATTAAAGTCCTGGTGCCATGTTCTCTTACTACCCCCACCCCCATCCCTTTTTTCTTTCTTTTCTTTTTTTTTTTTGTTTTTTGTTTTGGGTGTTTTATGTTTTTGGTTTGTTTGTTTCTTTGTTTGAGACAGGATTTCTCTGTTTAGCCTTGCCTATCGCTTTGTAGACCATGCTGGCCTGGAAATCACAGAGATCCACCTGCCTTTGCCTTGCTGAGAGCTGGGAATAAGGGTGCGTGCCACCACACCTGCTTTTCTTATCTTTTTCATTGTTGAGAAGTGGGCAGTCGTGCAAACCTAAGTTCACGAAAAGGACTAGATCCTCTGGACAGCCACTTCCTCTGACTGCCTTCCTCGAAAGCCACACCCTGAATTCTCAGTCCTCTGAAATGGGTCTCTTTGCGCCTATTGTGTTAACCGCACATCTTTTACATCTAGGGAGTGTTCTAGCAGTGTCACTTTAGTGATATGCTTCCTTTTTTCTTCCCAATTCACTTCTTCTATTTTATTTGTTCCTGAAATGAATCTTGACATTCTCCTGCCTAGCTTTAAAGACCTTGCCTCTTGGTTAGCTTGTGTGACTACTCATCTTACGGTTGAAGATTTTAATCACCGGCCAAGGCTCTACCGGTTTCTGAGAGCACCGTCTCTTTCCCTCCTCCCCTCCATATGTATATGTGTGTGAACTTGGTTGGCTTCCTCTCCACGTAGCTCATATTAGGGTCATGTCTCAAGTCCTGGTGCTCTTTCTCTGTGTCCACTTCTGAACATAGGTTCTCGGAAAGCTGAGCAGGAGTCTTTGTGTATGCTGCAGGCTGGCAAATGGTGCTAACCAGACACACTATGGGGAGTCCCCGCATGTCAGCTTCAGGAACCCTGTCCTCTGAGAGTTTCCCTCACTTCCTAGTGGATCCTTTTAAGCCATGATCCAGGATGAATGAGAAGTTGTGGGGTTTTGTTGTTGTTGTTGTTGTTTCAAAATAAATAGAACAGTCTGAGAGACTTTGGTCTACCACTGTGTCATAAATGGTTCAGAGGTAATTTACTTGGGAATAAATAATTACAGTCTTCACTCAGAGAACCAGGCAGAGAACCTATGACTCCTTCCTGCACCCTACCTAACTATATCTCCAGTCTTTTCAGTTTGTTGAACTTCCTTTTCTGGCACTGTCTCTTTTCTGTGATTTTCCTGTATACATTTCTACACTTTTACCTATTTATTAGTTTAGAGAGTAGAAAATAAAGGGAAAAGAATACATTGAATTTCCTCTTTGCCAGTTTGTCCTCCTTCTAACTCTGTAGTTACTATAATTCTCCACAGTAGAACTTTCCTCATAAAGACACAATGTAAAAGGTCTTGTAAAGTATATTTGTGGTTTAATTTGTCTCTGTAAATTGCAAGAATTCACAATGGCTGAGTCGGCTGGAGTCTCAAAGCATGGCCTTGAGCTCATAGGCACAGCCCTCCGTAAGTCAGTGCCACCTTCAGGTAAAGCCTGCCGTGACAAGCGTGCTTGTCTGTTTCCCCTGCCATCGACCAGCCACTGTCCTTGCCTCTGTGTCACGCCATAGTGAAATTGTACTGAGGAGCACTTAAAAATAAACTTGTCAATGTAATTTCCCCCCAACAGGGAAATGTAAAAGAGTATTTGACTTTAAAGAATGCTTTCAATTCTCAAAATGACATGATTAATTACCCAACTTTGTAAAAGCATTGACAGTGTGACAAAAGGTCAGCTATGGGTCCTAATATTGCTTCTATGTGCTTCTGTGAGGCTCTTAAAGGCTGATGTGTAAGCTTGACTTTATGAGATGTGCAATGGCCATATGAGAGTCCCATGTCGTCAGATCTTTAGAGATGAGAATTGCACGTGATGTGCTGAGTTGTGGAGCAGCCGCTGCCTTGTTTCCAAAGCACTACACTCTGACACAGCCTCAAGATTCTACTGAGCACAGCGTTCCAAGTTGCCTGAAGTACAGCTACACGGTTGTATACTTAGTGTTAGCGAAGCGGACGTGGCTTCGGTTTATTTTTGTGTGAAAAGTGTTCTACATAAACTAAGGAGATTAAGATCTCCTTGAAAACCAAAATCACAGTAACACATAAGTAAGGGAAACATTCTAGTTTAAATTGAAAATGGAAACCATAGATGTGCGCAGCCATCGTCCTAGCTCAGAGGCGCCTTTTGTTTCCCTAGCTGGTGGTTAGTGCGGAGACTCATACCTGGTAAAGGGGGGGAGGGGGAGAAATGACACAGAGTCCCTGGCCCTAAATGGAAATGTTATGTCACACACATACCCTGATATCCCAGGGCCCTGGGAATACCATGGAAGAGGATACCGAATGCATGTATGAGTGGTGAGTGGTGGACATGGCTGACCCAGTGTAATAATGAACTTGGTATAACCGTGGTTACCCCGATGAGACCCGCGCAAGCCTTGCCCATCAGCACCCATCATGGAAAAGGGAAGTGCTCACGAGACTGCACCCCTCCCTGAGGGACCAGGGCTAGTTAGTGATGGCTGGGAGAGGTCGGGAAGCCACTGAGAGGTTGCCATGCTCTGCAACATAGCTTCCTCCTTATGCTCATGTATGAAACCCTATTTATACTCAGTGGGTTATGTAGGGGGTTTGTCAAGAAGAAGAAAGTTTCTAGGGAGAGGAGGAGAGTGAGCCTGGCTTCCAGGGGTAGAAAGGACTGAAAAAGGTGAGTCTGGGTAGCAGGGGTAAAAAGCACTCCAAATTTTCAAATTACATGTATGAAACTGTCGAATAATGTTTTTTTAAAAAAGACAGAGCTAGCATGAATATATATTATCTTAAATTTGACATCCATGGTTAGTACTGGAATTTTCATATCAGAGGCAAAATTAAAGATTTGTGGAGAGCACAAGAAAGATTTAAAGATAAGGCCAGGATGCAGGCAAGCTGGCTCAGCGGGTGAAGGCGCTTGCTGCGCACGACCAGGCTCAGTCCTTAGAATGCACAGAAAAAGGTGAAGGAAAGAACTGACTCCACGGAGCTTTCCTTTGACCTTTACATGCCGCGGCATGCGCACCTGACACACACACATCATGCACTCACATACAATAATAACAAGTATTTTTAATTAAATTAAAAATAACTCTGGATGACCCAGATACCAATTTACATGCCTTAAGTGGGTTTAGTTTCTCCTGGTTATTCATCATATGTATGCACATTTGCTTTTCATGTCTGAGTCGTGTTAGACAGAATGTTTAGTTTTTAGCCTGTTGCTAATTTTTTAAATGCAGTAATTTCTCACACCGTTAAGCATTCTTCAGACATACATTAAGACTTTATAGGTTTTTGTTTATGAATTTTAAGATCACTGTCTTTGCGCTGTGGGTTTTGTATCACTTAGAACTGACTTGTTTGTCCTGCCTCCTCTGCTCTGATTTCTACCTTGTCTCATATTAATAGGGCCACAGTTATTTTATATACGTCTGTTCAGAAATACTCCATAGAATCCAAGGAGATAGCTCAGTCAATGCAGAGCTGTGTTTGGTTCTTACACAAAAGCCAGTGTAGGGACTTGTTCAAGATGCTGTGCCTCCTAGACAGGCATAGACTGATGCCTGGAGGTTGCTTCTTAACCGAGTCTGTCCAGTGAGGTCAACTGAATGGCGTTGCACTCTTCCTCCTTTCCCCCCTTCCTCCCTCTTTCAGAAGTACAGATCAATTATTAGAATGGCGTGGCAGAAACAACACTGGTAATCTTCCCAGAACCTGGCGTTTCTTCTGTCTGTTTTTCTGGGTGTGCTAGAGACCCGCAGGCATCTCACCTGCTCTCTCCTCGGTTCTCGGTTATTCAGTTTTTATTCCATTTCAAGGACTGTCTGAATTTTGACGGTGGTGTCTGAATATCCCATGTTACGTCTTTGTGTCTCAGAAGAAAAACAAACAAACAAACAAACAAACAAACTCATCCATGAAGGAAATTGATTGGAGCTAGATATTTAAGCCTAGAATCTTTCAGATTTCCCTCTGCACCCACTCAGCTTTTAGTATTTATTACAGAGGGGTAGAGTTCTCCCCACTAGCGCGTGCATGCGTGCATGCATGCATGGGATTAAATATGTGCCAATGTTTGCATATGGCTTTTGTTAAATGTCCCAGTTATTCTGTGCTGGGATTGCTTTTGGACAAAACCTTCCTCCAGATCAGATCACTGCTCTTCATGTAGTTGTCGGTGTTCCACTGGATTCTTATCTCCGGGGTCCTTGTCATCTGGCATCAGGTCCTTTGCTGTCTCTCTTTGCTTTTACTGTTTTACTCTCCCAGGAGTGATGGTCAATCGCGTGACTGCACATTCTTGGGAGTTGGAGAATCTTGTGCCGTTCCAGGATTGCTTCCTGGAGTGAGTGCTGCAGACCCTCTTGCAAGGTTCCTATCCTCCACGCTGACTAGCTTCCCCACTGCTTGCTCGCCAGACCAGGCAGAACTATTTTAACCTAGGTATTAGGATAATATTTCAAAAGAAAACATGGCTTAATGTAAACAAACAAACATAATTTTGAAAGAACTCACACTTGAGTTGATCTCAATAGGCATAAGTGTCCCTAGAATGAAAACTACCTTTTCTGTGTTTTGTCAAATGTATTACAATTTCTAATCAGCTTATCCTTTAAGTAATGGCAAGTTAGCCAATACTTTTAATGCCAAAATTAATCCATGTCATTTTGATGATGACAGTGCTGTCATCATCCACACCACCTGACTGTTCTGGATGGTTTCCCATTTCTCTGCGTTGGGCTAGTCTCTCCTCCCACTGCCAGAGGGAATGTGGTTAAAGACTCTTAGCAAGGATGGATTTATTTTTCCTTTTCTGTCTTTAGAGATTTAGGCATGAGGCTTGGTTCTCACCGTAGCTCTTAGCTTCAGCATATGATGTTTTTATTTCTTTTTCTACGCAGACAACTTAAAGGATGTACTTTTTTTTCACGTCTTCTCTTAATATGTGAGCATTCACATCACCACTTTTGTGCTTTTGGCCCTGTGGTACTGTGACTGTGGTTTTAGTAGTATACCATGACAATATTAAAAGTGCCCTCTAAATGAGTTACACTGAATGAGACTGTGGTCAAAGGTATGGTTTACGTTCCCGGGGAGACAGAACGGGGAAATGCAAGATCTCATCTCACTACACGGATGAGTGTTCAGCTTAAAATGTTTACTTCTGGAATTTTTGGTCAATGTTTTCAGACTAGGGTTGACCATGGGTAATTAAAATGACTGGCGTGGTTTCATTTTTTAATGCAGATAGGAAGGTGTACTGTGACATATTATTGTTTACTTTAAGAGATACATGGCAACATTGTGCTCTAAGATCTGACACATACTGTCCAGATAAGTTATTCCAACTGAAGGTCATGCTCTTTTCATCACATGCTAAAATGAAAGTCCCCTGTGCAGGATGGTTACCCTAACATGCTCCTAGGCAGCAGGCGCTGGCCTGGAATGATCTTTTTCTAGAGCTGCTTCTAGACTCACGATTAATCGCCCTTCCCGTCATCAGTTGCACACAGGAAATTTATAACCATGTCATTGGCTTCCTGCTATTCCTTGACATTTCCAGAATTATTGAAAAATTTATCCCAGAGAAGTTGGATGCATGGACATCAGTGAGATGGAAATTGAGGAGAGCTTTTAAGAGTTCCCCAGACAACTCACCCCTAATCATAGGGAGCTCTTAATTTTCTAGAGAGTCTGAAAACAAAAACAAAAAAATATAATTTTCATGGAGACTCTGTTTTCTTCACTTTTAGAAAAAGACACCATTATTCCAGAATGTTTAATAGCTACGGTCTAGAGAGTTAATGTAGCTAGGGACAGTCTTGATTTTTTTCATTGGAAACAATGTTGGCAGTACAACTCAGTTTTGAAATTTTCTTGCACAAAGTGGTGTGCTATTTGACTATCAGTTTGTGTAGTGTGTTTTTACCCATTGTGAAGCAAATGTTAAGAACTATAACATGTTACATTCATTTATCAGTTACCCAATTTCAGAAAGTTTTCAAGTGCATTATCATAGTAAATAAATACCACAGCAAAAACCCGTGCTGTAGCTTTTTATTTTCCCCCATTTTACGAATAAAAGCTGAAACTAGGACAAATCATGTCCTTCTGTCCTTGCAGAGCTTGTAGAAGGTAATGAGGCTTAAGCTCGGTGTCTTAAATGCTCATATGATATTCTTTCTCTGGGTCTCAGATTCACACAGAACTGGAATTCCCCTTCATATTTTACTTTTATTACACTTGTAGACTAGGAAGGATTGAGGTAAAAAAGGGGAAATATGGTAAACTGTACATAACCTGCTCTATCTAGATGTTCGTCTACTGCCTCAGTTTCTTAGTTGCTGTGAAGAGACACCGTGACCAAGGCAACTCAGAAGAGAAAGCATTTAATAGGGGCTAGCTTATAGTGTCAGAGGACCATCATGGCGGGGAGCATGGCAGCAGGCAGGTATGGTGCTGGAGCAGTAGCTGAGAGCTGACATGTTGAGACAAAGGCCATGAGATGGAAAGGGGACTAATTCAAAGCCAATCCCTAGCGGCACACCTCCTGCAATGAGGCCACACCTCCTGCAATGAGGCCACACCTCCTGCAATAAGGCCACACCTCCTGCAATAAGACCACACCTCCTGCAATGAGGCCACACCTCCTGCAATGAGGCCACACCTCCTGCAATGAGGCCACACCTCCTGCAATGAGGCCACACCTCCTAATCCTTCCCAAAGAGTTCCACCTACTGGTGACAAAGCATTTAAAACATATGAACCTATGAGGACTTCTCTCGTTCCAAACAACACAGCTGTCGAGGAGGGTGCTAAGAAATGCTTCCACTTGAAACAGGCAGAGTAATCTCCAGGGTTCCTTTCCGCTGTAATTGTTGCTTAAACATGGTGCAGAGTCGAAGACACCTGAGTGCCTACCTCCATTTTGGCAAGCAAAGCTGTTAAGGAACTGTTTGTTAAACATGAAATTTCATTATGAAACTTATAAGTCGGGAATATGAAATAAATTCTTTAGTTATGAAAATCCTAAGCCAGTGTGATGAGTTTAATTATCCTTTTGTCTTGATTATACAATAATGAAAGTGTTGCATGCCTGTTTCAGTTATTACATCTCAGGGCCCGAACATGTCAGATTTAATACTTATTTCCCTGTCTGTGTGTGGAGCCAGATGGAAGAGGTGCCTTGCCTATTCATGAAGGCTAACTATTATTGCTGAATTTTCCAAATCCTTTCAGAGTTAGCAGTGGGCAGCACCGAGGGCAGCTGTGGCTGCATTAATCTAAAGCAAATAATGCCACAGCAATAAACTGAAATAATGCGCCGTGCATCTGTAAATGATCTTCCCGCTAACTAACAGAGACACCACAGTGCTGACCTTGATTATAATAATACATGCTCTAGAAGGTTCAAGCATGAATGGACAATAAATAATTCTGCATATAATTGGAGCCTTGAACTTGACCATATTTTATATAATGTTTTAACACCACTTTTGAATAAACACTGATTTTTTTAAATAGAACAATCCCATTCCTAGCTATTTGCCCAACAGAAATGTATGTATTAATTCAACTAAAATATGTGGACCATTTCTTGCTTTCTTCTTGTTTCTATGATAAGATAACATGATGTAATCAAGGCGAGGGATAAAGGGCTCATTATGGCTCATGGTTAAAGGGTGTGATCTGCTATGGCTGTCAAGTCAAGGAAACAGGAACTTGAACCTGCTGCTCACTGGACATCCAGTCAGGAAGCAGCAGCAAGGCACGAAATGTGTGCGGCTGCTCAGCTCCTGTTCTGCGTTTATACAGCCTGATTCTCAGTCCGACGTGGTACAAGCCACAGTAGGGAGGTCTTCCCACCGCAGGCAGTCCAGTCAAGGGAGTCTCCCACAGGCTTGCCTGGAGGCCCGTTTCCCACCAGGATCCTTTCAGGCTGACAATTAGCGGTAACCATTGCAGCTTTACTCCTTGTCGATTTGACACCCAAACACGGCTTTTAAACTTTAACATTCCTCTCCTCCTTCTGCCCTGTAGTTTGGACACTTGGTCAGGTGGCAACTCCTTGGGAAGGCCATGCAAGCTTTTGGAGGTGGCAGTTCACCGGGAAGGTGGTTCCCTGGAGGCAGACCTTAAGGGTGGTGGCCTGTTGCCACTACTCATTCAGACTCTGCTTCTAGAATATGCTACAGTGTGACTATCCAACCTCCTACACTGCTGCGCTCCTTCCTTTCCTGGCTGCTGCCATGCTCCCCGTGCCCCACTGTACTGTATCTCTCTGCAACTGTAAGCCCAAATAAACCTTTTCTCCCTCAGTTGCTGTCTTTAGGGTAGCTTTATCACACCCCAGAAAAGGAACCAAGACATACCAGAATGCGGTAATGCCGGACGTAGTGGCATCCATGCCCCTCGGTCATGCACAGATGGTGTGTATCTGTTTCAGAACACGCTGCATGTGGCCATAAGAGTGATCTCCATGGCAGAACACGCTGCATGTGGCCATGAGGGTGATCTCCATGGCTAAAAGGCCTAGAATCTAACATGGTCTTTGACCAATAGCATCGAGGTCAGACATACATGTGACATCTCATCTCCACTGAGGATGGGTAATGGTCTGGGGAGAGAAGGGCCTGGGATAGTTTCTGCGGGATCTAGGTAAGGTCTGCTTCTATAGCATAAAGGTCACCAGGTCATTAGCAAAATCCACTCTCAGCCTCGTAGGCTGGAAAACAGGCGATTTTATCTCCTCCATTGACGAAAGGCAGATGTGTGTTTAACATTCCTCGTTTCCGTAGTGATCTGTAGACACAAGGCCCTTTGTGGCACCCAACAGTACAAAACTGGGCAAAATGGTCTGCTGTGTTGAAATTCAGGACTATGGGTGTCTTTTGGAGTGACTAGAAGAGAGACACGCATGGGTTTCTGGGGTCTATTTCCTGGTGTGGGGTCTGTGACCAGAGCTTGTGCAGTTTACAGATGCAATGACTTACATGATGCGCTGTGCACGGGAGGTTTATTTAATGAAAACACATGAGTGTGCTACCTCATGGATATCAGAGTAGCCCGAGAAGCTAACATAAAAGTTTGTACAAGCCCAAAAGATTGTGCTCTACCTTTGACCTGGAAGCAGACTGCCCTATGGGTTAGCAGTAGCCAAGCTAAAAGGAAGCATTTGTCTGTGGCTATGAGATAGCAATCCCTTAGGTTGGGTTGCCTTAGCAACCCAGAGGAATAGATTAGTGACTCCACTCTGCCTCTGCACGTGTGGGCCCAGCCAGGAGGCTGTTGGCCAGCCTGGTCTAGCTGGAAGTTCGGCTATGCCATCCTAAGCCTTCATTAGTTTCACAGTCCACAGTATTCATTTTTGGCTTAATCTCCTTTGCTTGTCTCCTGCCATGGATTAAAAATGAGCTAACAGAACAGATTACAGTGTTTAACTTTCTCTTCATTAGGAATTAGGAAGCTTGTGTTTCTGCTTTGTGTTCTGAAAAACACTGCCCAGTCGTTGGCCTGGTTTTCCTCCCTTTATACCTAGTTTTGGGCGGAATGAAGAGATTATCTTCCCTCTGTGAGACATCAGGTCTTGCAGAGGCTTATCAGTCCTATCAAGAAAATCCCCTGCCTGTGGATTACAGCTAAGCCCTAGACACATCACTCTCCTGCACCCGGGAAAGGCTCGGAGTCCTGTGCCAAGCGTGACACCTTGGCCTGGTTTTGTGTGGCATTAAAACTAGATTATAAAATGTAGAACAAAATCTTCTGAAGAATGCCAGAACATACACCACCATTTTGAGTGTGTCCTGAACAGGATCCGCATGCGTTTAAGCCTAACGCCCTGCCTCTCATCCCTCCACCCACTCAGTTACCTAAGAATTACCTAATTCACAAACACTTTTGAAAGAGTCCTTTAAGAGGGACTGAGAACCATGCTTGCCAAGGAGCAGACTGAGCGAGAGGAGAGTCTGAGTTTGACTGACATTGGCATGGCATCTGCTGCTGGCCACTTACACAGTTCCTTTCCGTGGTGGTGCCCCGAGTTTGTTCACGGATGTTAAGTGTTAAGGACTCATCACCATATCCCAACTATTGTATTTCTAAATAAAACCAAGTCAGCCAGTGTGAAGAAACCTACCCAGCCTGCCCCCTTGTTTCATTGTGTATATAACCCGTCATACAGTGCTGGCTACATGACTGATGAAATCCTAGGGATAGGCTGGGGGTTCCCGGGAGGCAGGGATCCGCTTCGCAAATGGGATTCCTAGAAGGAAAGGATGCTGTTCCGATAACAAAGCAACCCATGCCAAGTTCCTGAGGAAGTTCTGGATAAATCTAAATGTCACTGGAACCTAGTGTAGACATTTATGCCAAGAGACGGAAGTGGTTTTCCATAACACACGCAGAAAAATTGCTCATCCTTACAAGCATGAAGTTCCCGGTGTCCCTTCCAGCTGTCACTTGTGACAGTTTCCAGGGGGGCTGGGAGAACTCACTTTGCCTTCTGCTGTCAGCAGACAGTATTAAACTTCCCTTTTCTCAGTTCTCTCAGCATGTCCTGCTTGGTAATCCCCAGATGTGGGACTGAGAAGGTATCTGCTGCTTTTATTTCGGCTGTTGTTTGTTTGCTGGCCATGAGGTCCTCCCTCTGTCTCCTGAGTTCTGGGATTATAGGTGTGCCCCGTCACACCCAGCTTGTTTGAGAAACTGGGGTACGCACTCAGAGCCTCACTCATGCTAGACGGATACTCTACATCTCCAGCCCTTGGTGCTACACTCTACTAAGGAAGATGGTTTCCCATAGCAACGTTTCAAATGTTGCGTTTCTGTAGTAATAAGGCTCTGAAATACCTTACTGTGCTTACTTGTCACTGCCAACGTTTTACAGTACACACGGCCTCCCTTTTGCAGGCAGGAAACCTGATAGCAGATTAATTAGCTCTTGCTGGCGATTAGTGGGTAGCAGGGAACACAGGGGGGATGAATCTCTCAGACCACTGCTTTTTTCTCCCATCTCATGGAGACAACATCTTCCTCCACAGCCATAATAGTTGAGAATGCCCACAGTTACCAGAGGAAGTGGCCAGCCTCATCTGCTGCTGTCAGCATTAGAGTCCTGATTTGTGACTATGGGTCCTAAGAGTCTTTTTAACTTTCCTTACAGGAGTATTTTTTTTTTCATATAAAATATATTTTTCTAATAGAATACCGATTTGTGATCTTCCTGATACCCACTTTCCCTCCCCTTCTGCTCCTCCCCACTCTAAATGCAATGCCTGCTTTACTGAAATAATACCACCGTACAATCAGGGCTCCCTCCTTTGGCAGAGCAAAAAGAACTCTTCCTCTTTGCTAGCACCTTCGCCATTGTCACCCAGTTTGCTGTAAATCCACTCACCTTGTTGTTGTTGTTGTTGTTGTTGTTACTGTTTGTACTTGGGGCAGTTTTCTCCATGTAGCCCAGGCTGTCCGGGAACTCATTCTGTAGCCCAGTCCAGCCTTGAACTCAGAAGTTTGCCTTGCCTTTGCCTCTCAAGTGCTGGTATTACAGGTGTGATTCACCACTGCCTGGATATCTTGATCCATTTTAAGATCCCATATCTCTTCCTGTTTCTGGTGTCTTTCATGCAGGATCTAAAGATCTCTTACTATATTTACACAAAGGAAAATTTATAAACTGAGGCTAAATATTGCAGCATACATGGATGTACAACCAGAGATACATGAAGAAAGCAGTACTCAAGATGTGTATGCAGTGTGACGCAGGGCATGAAATGTTAGATCCGGCTAAGAGGTGTTACCTACGGATGCTGAAATGTAGATAGTAAAAATTGTAGACGGACGCAGAAGACTGATGGAAGGAGGGTAGTGGGTAGGTGAGGACACAGGATCTTTGCAAAGCTGGGAATCTTTTGTTTCTGACCAGGATGGTGGTTACACATGAACTGGATTCTAATATATATATATATATATATGTCATGCTGGATTTTAAATGTGATGCATATAACAACTACAAACCTCCACAAGCCCACCTCTCAAGAGCAAGCAGCTTTCCCCACACACATCTCTTTAACTCTTCTGTGTCCTTCACAGATTTGCTGAGGTGTGGCCTCCCCCTGGTCCTGCTCTTCAGTCACTCCTCAGAACCCACATGACTCTGGCCTCAACCTGAAAGAAATGTCACAACCATCACACAGTCACAAGGCACCTTCCTGTTGCTGGGTTTGTGGTCATGCTAGCACACTTACACGTCCCATTCTCTGCAGCACTGCTGATGTCACCAGTGGCCGTTGCTGGCCTCCTTGTCCTTGTCTTTGCCTTCAGCTGCCCTTCTGTCCTTCTGTTGATGGGCTTACGGGTCTCCTCACATGCTGTTGCTTAGGGTCTCTCTGGGACTTCACTCTTGTTCTGTCCCCTCAGCTTCTTCATCCAGCCCGTTGATAGAACCCCAGGATAATTCTGAACAAATCGCCTTCCAGGGTAAGTTACAGGCACTGAGATTATAAAATTCTCTGCTGATTCTAATGTGCAAAGGGGACTGAAACCACTTCTCCTGTGCTCACTCACAAATTCTCCTGCAGTCATTTGAGTTTCATTTGTTACCATGGCTGCAAGTCCATCTGAGTGCTCGTGGCTCCGAGTGACGTCTCTAGCCTTCATTTCTTCTGTGCAGAGACCCAGATATCTAACTGCCCACCCACTCCCCCTTTGATGACTGCTCAGCTTCTTACGCTCAAAACCAAACTCGCGCCTCCTCCAAGGTTCCAGTGAGTGGTATAGCCCTGTATACAGGAGCCCCACTGGGAAGTGACAGATCATCTTAAACTCCTCCCTCACTCCTCCTTACCTGTGACAGCCATTCAATCTCCTCAACAGACTCTTATTTCTAAAATTCTGCCTCAGGTTTGTCTGCTTGCCTCCATAGTCACCATTTTTTTTCCCTTCATTCCTTTCTCAGTGAGTCACTCGGTGACCCCTGGCTGCTTTCCTCAGCCAAGTGTGAATCCAACCTTCCCAATATTGCCTTAAGCATCTCTCAGAATCCTCCTAGTCTTCCTTAACATAGCAAGATGACTTACAAGGCCACTGTGCCCCAGCCTCACTCAGGTTCTGTGGTTGATTGCTTTCCACAGTGCGCGGTGTCCTTGTGCATCGCCTGCTGCTGGAGACTCTCTCACAGGCTCTCACACACTCTGCAGCAAGGAGCCCTGCCCTTTATAACACAACTGGAGCACCACTTCTGAAGATGTAATGGCTGCCCCTTGTATGTGTGTGGTGGAACAGCCTCTGCACTCTCTCTAGTGGCAAGTGCCCTGCAGGACTCATGGACTTCTGTTTTCAGCACTGGACAGCGCACTCCAGAGCGACTCATGGGATGGAAGGCCTTGCCTGGGAGAAATTGGATGTAGGAAAGGGAGGGTTGGAGACTTAGGTAAATATAGTACTAATGTGTGACACTCTCAAAAAAAAAGTGACGTAAATTAAATTAAGAGGAATAAAAAGTGAGAAGGCAGCTTTCATACCTTTTCAAGGAGAGAAGGGCAGCTGTTCCCACAGGGAGGCCAAACCCAACATCATGTTGTTCTTTCCAGACTTACCTGCCTTTGTCCGAAATGCATAGTTCACATACTTAACATATATATATGTGTGTGTGTGTGTGTGTGTGTGTGTATATGTGTGTGTGTGTGTGTGTGTACATTATATATTATATGTAATAAACATAAGATGGCCGTGTGCATGTGGTTGTCTGTAGCATATTCCAAACCTAATGTTCCTGTAGGTAATCATCTAATATTTTGGGAAGAAAGCAGAAGAGAATGAACTGGAGAAGAGACTTCCATTAGGACTTGGTCCTAGTCTCTCTTCAGCTGCACTGTGGCTGTCAAATCACTATCTGCCAAAGTCTTCAGGAAGGGGCGGTAAATGTGCATCCAAGCAATGCACATTTGTCTTCAGATTTGCCGTTACTTTGAATATTCAGCATTGGTGAAAGTGACTGTAACTATAGGGTGGCATGGTCCCTGGATTGTTCCCTAGGAGTAAGCAAAGGAAGCTAGGCCAGGAATGGAAGCAACGAGGGTTAGGATTTGGCAATCTGCAGACGGGTGAGTCTGGTACTGTTTCCTTTCCTCCACTCTCTCCGTTCGTACTATAAGCAAGAACAACACACCCGGGCTTCTGTGACAGCTGCTGTCAAGTTGCTCTTTGTAGTTGATTCAGCATTTCTGGCGTGATGTGCTATCTCCGTTTGAGATTTTTCTCCCCCATCCTTCACTTACCCGGGTGACACAGTTTTGCTTTTATGTGACAAACCTTCATCAGGATTGTGGTTATACGACGTTGCTCTGTAAACGTGTTTGGAGTGTGCTTTCTCTTCTGAGCCTTTGTTGTCGTCTTTGAGCTTTTGGAAAAACAGACAAAGCGATTCCCACTTATATGAATGAATGTTTCCGCCTTTAGTAGCCATTAGACAATAGTTGTGCACGAAATGTGCACACATCACTTTCTTTCTCCCAGGACTGCCGTCCATTGCTGTCCATTCTGATAACACATATCCAGTTCTGCAAAGCATGCACCCATAAATTAATCACTCCTGATATGGGTTTTTGGAAAACAGTGAGTGAAAGCTCAATATACAAACAAATTGAATTAACACTGAGAGACAGATGATGTGGGCTCTGTTCTGCTGGTGTGCTGGGGGAGTTAACCAGGCACAGCTCATTAACACTAATGGAAAAATTCATCACTTACCTTGTGAATTTCCAGACACTGCAGAGATCCTTTTCCCCCCTAATTCACTATATAACTTGATTATTTCTAAATGCACAAATATCCAAAAATGAGCTCTTTCATCAATCACGAATCTCCAAGATTATCTCTCATTAATTTAAATTTGAATTCCACCGAGAAGAGACTTCCCCTCTAGAAAGCAATTTATTTTTCTGTAACTGTCTCCATGTTTCCCATGCCATTGTAACCCCCTGAAGATTCTGAGTAGTAGGAAGCACATACTCGCCAGGTTTTATGTGTTACCTGCATTTTTTATCATATTGATTTAAGGGGAGAAGAGGGGTTTTCTCACCTTGATTGGTTTGGAAACCTGCATGGACTGGAGACTTCAAAACATGGGCACCATATGCCATCCAGAGCTTAGTCAGTCAACAAGTCTGTGTGCCGAGCAAGCCTGGGATGCTGTGTGTGATCCGGATGGGTTCCTGTGTGGCTGGAGAGTACGCAGAGCCTGTGCCGTGCCCCGGGCTGCAGGTGCACACACTCACTGTGAAGACTCTAAACCCATAATAGCTGCCTCCCCAACTACAGAGAAGCTGGAGTTCTTCAGTTATCACATAAGCTAATATTAGGAGTGGTACCCTTTTAAAGGAGGAATTAAATATGTGGCATTAGCTCGGACAGGGCTCTTTGACAGTTAACCAAGGTTATTCATTCTGTTGTTTCATGGTGTGTGTGTGTGTGTGTGTGTGTGTGTGTGTGTGTATGTGTAAGTCAAGAACTTTAGGTTTTAACCTTTTAAAACAAGTGAGCATCTTACTAGTTAAATAATCACTTTTCTCTCAATTAAAGTGAATTTAGGACACACACACAGATTTCTGCATCATCCCACTTATTTGAGAAATTGTAAACAAGGAACATTTATGAACAGGATGCTGTTTACAGAACGTTTATAGAATGGAGATTTCCAGGTGCTAGACACGGGCACAGGGAGAAGGAGATGTTGGCTAAAGTGTTAAAGTAGCTTCCAGGGGGCTGGAAAGATGGTTTGGAAGTTGAGAACACTTGCTCCTCTTGCAGAGGACCCGGGTTCAGTTCCCAGCATCCACACGGCAGCTCTCAAACATCTGCAGTTTCTCATTCATGGGATTCAGCGCCCTCTTGTAACCTCTGCAAGAAACAGGTACATACATGTCGAACATAGATACACATAGGCAAACAATCACACACAAAACCAAATAAGTCTTCAAAACAATGTCAGGAGTTCTGCTGCACAACCTGGTGGTGACAGTAAATAACAGCGCCCTGCATTTGTGAGCATTGCTAAGAAAACAGGTTTTAAATATTCACAAGATAAAATGTAAGTATATTCAGTAAGTAAATATGTATATGCTAATTAGCTAAGTTTAGCTATTCCACAGTATATACCTATCCCATACCATCATATTAGCGTGTTAAATATATATTAATTTTACATGTCAACCAATAAACAAGATAAGCCAAAGGGATTGCAAAGGATAAGCAGGTGTTTAGCCGTTCAGAGACAGGAAGCCGAGGACCTTGCAGCAGACACTTTCTTGTCTTTCCTTTCCCCAATTCCAGCCTCTACTTATGGATTCTTTACCCCTCCTGGCAGTGAGAGGCCACCTGCTGTAGAACTTTGAGACCTAAGTGGTTCGGAGTGCTAAAGCGAGCTTGTAGCAAAGCAGCTTTGCCATGTGGAAGGCTGGCCTTCAGACCAGCATATTTTAAAATAATGTGGCCTGCTTTGTGCAGCCCTAGTTCCACTTTTGTTAACACAGGGTTTTACTGCTATATATTTCATGTAATTCACACATGTAAAGTGCACACCTCAGTGGTTCCTGAGTGGATTCACAGCTAGGCTAACGCAGGACAGTCAACTTTGGAGCATTTTCTTCAGCTTTATTTCTCTTTTCTGTTCCAGACTCTCCAGTTCTTCTTTTCAAAGCAAATTATCCTTTCATAACCCTCCTCTTCCCTGCCCTGCTTGCTTCTCAGACATGCTGACAAATTGTCTGGCTCCTGTGTATCACTGAGTTACAGAGGGAGGAAGGATCAGATACACAAGAAAGGGGAAGGGAAGAGAGGGAAGGAAGCAGAAGGGAAGCGAAGGAGGAGGGGAGGGGAGGGAAGAGAAGGGGAGGGAAGAGAAGTGGAGGGGAGGGAAGGGAAGGAAGCAGAAGGGAAGCGAAGGAGGAGGGGAGGGGAGGGGAGGGAAGGGGAGGGAAGAGAAGGGGAGGGAAGAGAAGGGGAGGGAAGGGGAAGGGAGGGAAGGGGAGGGAAGAGAAGGGGAGGGGAGGGGAGGGGAGGGAAGAGGAGGGAAGAGAAGGGGAGGGGAGGGGAGGGGAGGGGAGGGAAGGGGAGGGAAGAGAAGGGGAGGGAAGAGAAGGGGAGGGGAGGGAAGGGAAGGAAGCAGAAGGGAAGCGAAGGAGGAGGGGAGGGGAGGGGAGGGAAG
>OU015743.1:4012279-4026615 GCA_907169655.1 Acomys percivali | reverse complement strand
TGGAAAAAGAGGCACTACCTTACCACAAGCTTGACAGCAGCAAGGAGGGCCATGAACATTATAGAAATTAAGGGACTGGAAAACCTATCTTCCCAGAACTTCCCACTACTTCTCACTCCTAATCTCTTACTGTTCTTTGGGACTGTAGACTCAGGCCCAATAGTGATGCCTACACATTAACATCAGCAGCCAAGTCCTCTCTATTACCTGTGTATGCACACACACACACATGTATTCATGGACACATACTTATGGACCTACTCATGTTCAAATATACACAATACCACAACTATACAAAGTATGGAGAAACAATGAAAATATTTCATTTTTTAAAAGAGTAGACCAGAAACCACAGTTGTTAAAGGCTATGTCTTTGTTTTCTGGAGTTCTCTCTTCTACAGTCTATGTATGTTCACATACACACATTTTTTTAAACCAAGAGATACACCATGTTCAACAGTTATGTAAAGAATTTGGCTCCAAAAAATCTCTTGTTTGTTTGTTTGTTTATTTGATTGATTTTATTTTTTTCAAGACAGGGTTTCCCTATGTAGCCTTGGCTACGCTGGACTTGCTTTGTAGACCAGGCTGGCCTTGGACTCACAGTGATCCTCTGAGAAGCTACACCCAGCAATGGACTGAAACAAATGCTGAGACACACAACCAAACATTGGTCGAATCTTAGGTAGTCTTGTGGGAAATTGGAGGGAAGGATAGTAAGACCTGGAGGTGACAGGAGCTCCACAAGAAGACCAACAGCGTTAACTCACCAGGGCCCAGAGGGACATGTGGACCCTGAAATACCAACCAAGGATCACACATAGAGTGGACCTGGGCCCTCTACATAGATGTAGCAGATGGGCAGCTCAGGCTTCGTGTGAGTGCCCTAGTGAGGGAAGCATGTGCTGTCTCTTATGTGAACTCTGTTGCATGCTTTCTGATCACTTCCCTCCTAGCTGGGCTGCCTTGCCAGGCCATAGGGGAAGAGGACACGCTCAGCCCTAATGAGACTTAATTAATGTGATGGGTTAGGCTGTTGGGGATGGGGGGGATCTTCTTTGTTGAGGAGTAGGGAAGGAGAGTGGGGGAAGAGAGAGGGAGGGTGGGGCCAGGAGGGGAGGAGGGAAGGAGCTACATCCAGGATGTAAAGTGAATAAATAAAGTAATTAATTTTTAAAAATCACTGCTTTGCAACAAGTAGAGTGCCATCCTTCTTTCTAACAATCTCTACAAGGAGTTTTATAATTTAAAATTTAGATGGCATAATTCATTTTAAATATGAGTTCCATTATATAACATGCAAGCTGAAATGAAGACAAGTAAAATCTGGAATTGGTACAAAAGTAGCAAAGTTTTCAATGATGTTTATGGACTGAGTCGGTGAGTGAATCTCATTGACCTGCAAATAAAAAAGCAAGTTAAAAAAAAAAAAGCCCATAGAATACGCTTATACAGACATTGTACTATCAAGGTGATGCAGGCGTAGAGAAGAAGTTGAGGTTTAATCAAGCAAAGATAAAACCTAGATTACTTCCTGCCTTAACTAGCAGCTGCCTTCACCCACAGGGTGGAGTCCGGGGTCAGGTTCCTGCCATGAGTCAGGTTACCCAATAGTTACTACAAGGATGGTTTATCAGAGCGGAGCCTACGTGATCTGTTCATCAGAGACCAAAGGATGCTGACTTACCTCCACTGAGGTAACAACTGTGCTTTGGACTCTCCGAATAGATGCATCTGTATGGACTCATGTTTCTTGAAGGACTAAGGCACTGAAAAATCAGAAGGGTCAGGGGTTAAAATGTTGAGGGGAGGAAGGGAGTTCTAAAGAAGCCAGGTGTCCAACACTCTGTGCGGTGTGACTTGTCCCTGAGGCTGGACTCTCAGTCAAGGAGCCTGGTACCTATGGCAGAGACCACGGGCGCGAGTCCTGTTTTGAGCATTTACCTACTCCAGCAAAAAAGAACAAAATTCCCAGGATATTATGAGTAAGCAGAGGGTGGGAGGGTGTCATCTGAGAGGACAGTGTGTGTCTTCCAAGCAGTGTGTCTACAATCCTTGGCACGCCTCAGTTGGTGATCCCATTGCTCAGCAGAGCCTGTCACCTGGACAAGAGTAAAGAAGTGATGTTTTTAAGCTAAGCCTTTTGAAGACTTCCAGCCTACAATAATTGGCTATATGAAATGTGAGCAGATACCAGTCTGTGCAGAATGAAACATGGAGAAAATGCCATCTATTTTGAGTATAGGCATAGGCATCTTCTGGTGTCCCCCAAAAATCTTCATCAGGTCCCACTTCCTTATCTCTGCTCATCTGTAGAGAGAGTCCAATCTTTCTACATGTCAGGAGCCCCTCTGCCTTACCCATCTTTATCTTTACAGTCAGTGGGCTTCTGAATCACTGTTCTCTTTATGAACTTCCACATTGAGCAAACTCTGCATGCCAGTAGGTTTTTTTTCCCCAGAACATGTGTCAGAGTTGGTTCTGGCTAGAGTGTCCTGACATCCATCTATGTCCTGCTGTGCCTTTGCAGTGCTGCTCACAGCTAGGGCTTCAGGGACGGGCCATCCAGAACACCATCACTGTACTTTCCCATCGCGAGAACCCACATTCTGTTCCCTGAGACTTAATGAATACAGTCCTGTTTCAGGCATCTGAACTTGCACGCTTCTTGGCACAGAAATAAGAAACATCAGCAGCAGCAATGAAAACAGTTTTGTGAACATTGCTCTGCACCAGGATTTTCTTTATTTAAGTAAACAGTACATATGTGTGCTATATACTTACAGAATTTGGTTCCCTATTAAGTGTTTAATACATGTATTTTTCTATTTTAGTCATCCTGTAAGTCTTGCATGTACAATTTCCCATGCATAATAATGAACCATGACAATCTACTCATTCCCATTTCTGCTTTTTTTCTTTTTTTAATTTGAGGCAGAGTCTCTCTCTGCATTGTCCATATTAGCCATTGTCTTGTGAGCCATTTGCCCTCATGTCCAAACTTCTGGGATTATAAGTGGGTGCTAGCACCTGTGGCATCTTTCATACTTTTAATGCATTTGTCTTTTCAGTGTCAAAGCCTTGGATCTTCCCCACACTGTTTACCGCACACCTAACCCAGTGTGATGCATACAATGTCATTCTTCAGTGCACGTGCTTTGAATCTTTACTGTCCCCTGATCCTATCTTCATTTAAAATCGAGCACTTTGAATCTGTTTAGCGCTGTGTTGTGTAACCACTGTATTTGGCTCTTGTGGACATAACCCCAGTGCATACGTGTACATGAGAGGTACAAGCTCTCATCTTGAGGCATGCTGGCAGGAAGCTCTCAAGTCATTCTTCTGGAAGAAAGTCAAGGCCTTCTCTTTCTCTTTTTTGTGGCTTATAAATTATGGATCTTCCCAATTAAAAAAAATTATCCAGATGGCCAGCTCTTCACACTGTGCTTTGCTCCATGTGGAGAACGAGTGTGTTTCTAAAGAGTCCCCTCTACCGCACGTTCTATTCTTGAGGCAGCTCCACATTTGAGAATGAGAAATGTAAAACATGGAGCAGTGTGCTCTCCCTAAGAGTGCCCTAATGATGCTGCTTGTCCTCAACAGTGCGCAAGACTGCTCGGCGCGCAGCAGCGCTGTCACCCATCGGTCAGCAAGGCAACTACTATGTGGAAAGCGCTCGGCCAGGTGTCTCTTCGTTTGTATTTTCTTGTGTATGTGAGGAAATGTCTTTTCCAGGAAATAGTCTGATACATTTCCTAAAACCAAGTCCCTGGAATCAAGCTCCCAGCATGGACATCTTGCCTGTATAACTCTCCAAATCTATGACCTAACTCCTCTGAGCCTCACTCCTGGCATTTTCAAATGCACAATGAAGAGAGATATTCCTTCCCTTTCTTTTTCTTTCTTTTCAATGCAGGATTTCATCCTGTAGCTCAGGCTTGCCTGAAATTCTCTGTGTAGCACAGGCTAGCCTTAAACTGACAAAAATCCAACTGGCTCAGCGTCCTAAGAACTTGGGTTACAGGTGCCATGCTCCAGGTCCTACTCACAATTTTCTTTCTCCTCTTTCTTTTTTTCCTTCATTGGGTGCTGTTGTGCAGAACCCAGGGACTCTCAAGGCAAGTGTTGTATGACTGAATTGCACCTATATTATGGCTCCAGTTTAGTGGTTTTAATGAGATTACTGAGTGAGTAAATGAATGGGTCTCCTTTAGGCTCCTTTCCTTCTGTTTATTTGTTTATCCGATCCTGATGTGCTAATTTTTAAACATTATTATATTATATTTATTATAATCCCTTAGAAGCCTATTTGTTTTCTAATGAGAAACAGAAAGGGGAAAGGGGATGATTCAGGTGAGAGGGAGGTAGGAAAGAACCGGAGAAATTGTAATCAGGATACATTATATGAGGAAAGTTTATATTTTCAAAAAATAGGGGAAAAAAAGAGAGACATCCTTCATGTGGATATTGGGAGAACTAACTAGGATGAGTTAATTTAGAAAGAACGTCAATCAGGCTGTGGTACATAGAAATACTGTGAAAGTATAAGCTGTTTGATATTAGGTCATCAAGTTTTACTTTTTAAATTAACTTATTTATTTTTATTATGTTTCTTTTTAATGTATACATTTATATTACTATACATGAATAAAATAAACTACATGTATCAGGAACAACCGTGAAACAATCAGGGATTATATAAATGTTACATTCATAGTGATTTGGCTACTTGTATTTGGCAAACTTGAAGTAAATAGCTTTCCTCTATTGTTGGGTCTAAATTTCTGAATGAAGATCAATTTCTATCATATCTCATCTCTATTAACTTAAAACATCTATCTTGATCTAAAAACATTGTAACCCCTAACCTACTAAGCTTAATTGAAAGACTAAACTGTCTGGTCTTCTTCCCCATCAGAGATTTGAGAAGGAATAAAACTTAAATATCTGAGTGAACCAGAAATGCAGGTTAGCAGCTTCCAAATTGAAAAAATAACTGAGACAGTTTACTGCCTGAACAGTCACCCAACATTCTCTATAACATTGGAGCATCATCTTCAGCCCTCTGGCCCAACATATCTGACAGACATATTTTCAAGGCAGGAACTATTGAGGATCTGCTTACTCTGTCTTGACAGAGTTCGGTCGGCAACTCTGCTTGCATTTACACTTGCCCATTTTTAGACAGAATTGTGTCTGTGGCAGAAACAAGGTCATTTTGTCCAGTGGCTTGTTTGACACATTGGAAGCCATCTCCATAAGGAGGTTCTTTGATGCTCATCATCTTCTTTGAGGTAAGCTGTGTGTTGCCAGGAGTTAACTTGTCTTGTTGACAAAGACTCTTTAGAATAATAAAAACATCTTTAAATGCTATATTCTGTAGGTCTCTGAGGCTTTTGAAGACCTTATATAACTATTTTACCTTATATATCTATAGAATCATATTTTTTCATTAGATCTAGAATATATATTCTTGTGATAAAATTAGGCTACTTTTTGACATGAGCATGATTTGCATCAATATACAAAATTCAATACCATTGAATTAAAAAAAAATCCTTATTTGTGAGTAACAATTAGGGCCTTGAGATGAGGAGTATATTCAGTCATCTCCCTTTTGTTCTATCCTCCCTCTATATTTCTGTATCCCCCTTTCTTTCTTTTCAGCTCCTATCTCCTTACCTACAAAAGACAGAGAAAGGAAAAGAGATATGTCCCTGAGTTAAACCTAGTTTCCTATCTGTAAAAGACCAATAATACTTATAACCAACTCCCAATGAAAATAAGTATCTGTAGAGCAAGAGAGTAAACAGAAACCTGTCCAACTCTCCTTAGAGGAAATGGGATGTCGCTCTCTTAAGGTTTCTTCAGTCTTATTTGGGGCAAATAATACCTTTGGAAGGGCCCCTAAAGTTAACAGAAATGAGAACTTCCACATACACACTTTAGGATAAATACATGGTCTTTTATAAGACATCATCATATGTTCTCAATCAGAAATAATTTGTTTAAATAACATTTAGAATAACTTATGGTAGAGTAAGTAATAGTGATAACATTCTTTGAAAATAGGTATTTATCCTTATTAGAATTTACATTGAGAAGCCAAGTATGTAATATCACATGGTTTTTTTTTTTTTTCTTTAGGCTGTTGTTAAATGTCCCTTCAAGATTTAGTGAAAGATTCCTAATTTGCCTCTTATTACCAATAAGGACAATATTGCTTTATACACATTAGATTTTAGGATGCATTTGCCTTTTGGCAAGTTAACTAATTTAGAAATAATATCACCAACAGTCAGCTTCTTTAAATGGAATCTGCCTCTACATATTAAACTTTTAAATGTGCTTTTTTATTTTTTTGGGTCAGAGGAACACTTAAGCAGACATCTACACTGATGTAAAATTTTTTGACTATATTTATTTAATTTCCCAATATCATATTCAACATTTTTCTTTTCTACTTACACCAACTTGATCATCAGGTCATATTGTTTGTGTTTTTTTCTAATCACTTTACAGTCTGAGTCCCCCTCTTCCCCCCCTCCCCCTCTCTTCCCTCTCAGAGAAGGAGAGGCCCCCCCATGGGTACCAACCCTCCCTGGCCCCTCAAGTCTCAGCAGAACTAAGCGCATCCTCTCCAACTGAGGCCTGACAAGACAGCCAATCCAGGGGGAAGGGATCAAGAGGCAGGCAACCAAATCAGAAACAACTCTCGCTCCAATTGTTAGGGGACCCACATGATGACCAAGCTACACATCTGCTCCATATGTGTAGGGTCCACCCATGCATGCTCTTTGGTTGGTAGTCCAGTCTCTGTGAGCCACCATGGGCCCAGATTAATTTACTCTGTAGGTCTTCTTGTGGTGTCCTAGACCCCTCCTGTATCTTCCTCCCTCCTCCCACTCTTCCACATAACTCCCTGAGCTTGTTCTATAGTTTGGCAGTAGGTCTTTGCATCTTTTTCCATCGGCTGCTGGATAAAGCCTTTGGAAGACAGTTTTGCTAGGCTCCTGTCTGCACCCGTAGCAGAGCATCATTAACAGTGTCAGGGGTTGCCTCTCTCCCATGGCGTGGGTCTCAAGCTGGGCCAGTCCTTTGTTTGCCATTCCCTCAATCTCTTCTCCATCTCTATCTCTACACTTATTGTAGGCAAGACAAATTTTGGGTCAAAGGTTTTTTGGGTGGGTTGGTGTCTCCCTCCCTCCACTGGAAGTCCCATCTGGCTCCAGGAGGTTCAGACTTCAGGCTCCATATTCTAACAGCTGTTAGGAATCTTAGCTACTGTCACCCTATAGACTCCCCTGTCCCAGAGATGCTGCCCCACTAATTTCTTTACTCTCTCCAGGTCATCTCCTCCTCCCTCTCTCCACGCTCTTCCCACACATGACCTCCACCCCTGCTGCCCTCCCCACCCCCTCTCCCATGGGGCTCCCTCCTTTCATCTACTTCAGATGTCTATTTTATTTCCTCTTTTGAGTGAGATTTGGGAATCCTCCTGTGGGCCCACCTTGGCTTCTTTGGGTCTGTGGATTATAGCATGATTGTCTTCTACATTGTGGCTAACATCCACTTATAAGTGAGTATATACCATGAGTGTCTCTCTGGGTCTGGGTTACCTCACTCAGGATAAACTTTTCTGGTTCCATCCATTTGCCTGCAAATTGCATGATGTCTTTGTTTTTAATAGCTGACTAGTATTCTATTGTGTAAATGTACCACATTTCCTCTTCATGTTTTTGGTTGAGGGACATCTGGGTTGTTTCCAGATTCTGGCTATTATGGATAAAGCTGCTATGAACGTATATGAGCAAATGTCCTTGTATGGTGGAGAACCATTTGGGTATATGGCCAGAAGTGGTATACCTGGGTCTTGAGTTAGCACTATTCTCAATTTTCTGAAAATCCTCCAGACTGATTTTCAAAGTGGTTGTATAGGTTCACACTCTGAACAGCAATGGAAGAGTCTTCTCTTTTCTCCACATCCTAGCCAGCATGTGCTGTCATTTGTATTTTTGATCTAAGCTATTCTCATAAGTGTAAGATGGAATCTCAGAGTCATTTTGTTTCGAAGTTCCCTAATGACTAAGGATGTTGAGCCTTTCTTTAAGTGTTTCTTGGCCATTAGAGATTCTTCTGTTGAGAATTCTGTTTAGCTTTGTACTCTGTTTTTTATTTGGGCTATTTTATTTTTTGGTGTTTAGTTTCTTGTGTTCTTTATATATTTCAGATATTAGCCCTCTATCAGATGTAAGGTTGATGAAGATATTTTTCCATTCTGTAGACTGCCATTTTGCACTATTGACTGTGTCCTTTGCCTTTCAGAATTTTTTCAGTTTCATGAGGTCCCATTTATTAATTTCTGATCTTAGAGCCTGAGCTGTTGGTGTTCTGTTCAGGAAGTGATCTCCTGGGCCAATGAGCTCAAGGCTCTTCCCCATTTTCTCCTCTTGTGGATTTAGTGTGTCTGCTTCTATAATGAGGTCTTTGATTCACTTAGACTTGAGTTTTGTGCAGGGTGATAAACTTTGCACAAACAACATAATGCTGTTTATTAGAGGTTTACTGCCATACAGTAGATAGGATTCATTTTCTTACTGGAAATTTATCCTAGTGAGAGGCAGCTTTTCACTTCCTCTTCTGCCAGTTACTGCCAATCACTATTCAGCTCTCTGCTTATGCCACAGGAAGATGAATTGTGTAGTTCCTGTTCTTTGGCATTTGGCTTATTTCTCTTGGCCCACTGTTCATCCATGTTCATCCATGTTCATCCACGGTCATCCATGGTCATCCATGGTCATCCAAGCTGTCCCATATGTCAGGCTTTCCTTCATTCTAAAATGACACACATTTTTAAAAGAATTTATAAAGATCAGAGAAACATGGGAATCAAGGGCCAAAAGATGACACATGGGATTGTGTGTTGCATTTTTTTGATGATAGCCAACCTAATGGATGTATCAACTCTAAAGTGGAGACCCCAGTGTGAGCTTTTTCTGATGTTTTGTGACTCCACAGGACTCACAGCGAATTGCTTGTCAAGGAGATGGAAAGCCAACAGGACTTCCGCAAACCCTCTTGAGTTTCTAAGTGTTTGAGAACACTTATCTCAGACAGGTGAAGGAGGAGTTGGTTTCCCCTTTCTTTTCTTTCTTTTTTTTTTCCAGCACCCAAATAACATTCCTAGTCTTAGCACTTAGGTTTGCCAAGATAATGCTGAATATTAGCATTTAACCCACAGGTGAGGTACTTATTAATAGCATGCAAGCTTATGCATAGCCAATGACAGTAATTTCATTTCAGTCTGATTACATTTTAAATATTGTAACCATTGCCAAAATGTATACATTTAATGTACAGATAATTTTAAAAGATTATTCTTGAAGCATTTTTTGAGTTACATAATTACCAAGTTCTTTTTGGACCACTGTTCTGGAAATGTAGTTTTTATTCTAGGTGATATTTTACCTTTAAATCTTCATGATCATAATAAAATTTAAACAAAAAGAAAAACAGTAAACTTAACTTAAAGACCTTCAAAGAAACCAAACATATTTCCAGCCAGGGTACTCCAATTTGATCAAACTTTTTTAACAAGAATACTACAATTAAAAAGATGAAAACAACATGTATATTATAACTACAATATTCCTTCTAATGACAGAAATGCAGGATTATTGCAATCACTGTTTTGATTGAATTAATAACACGGCGTGTTAATCACTTCATTTGTTCAACTTCCTGCTGAATGTTAACTGTGTGGATGGGGCTCTGGTAGACGATTTTTAAACTACAGATTTTCTCGTCAGATCATCTTCCTGAATAAACGACACAATTTGCTTCTTCTGTACAGTAAGCTGATTGCAGTGTGACTTCTCTAAAGGCCATTAGTGTGGGTAGTTAGCGCACTGTCTCATTCCTTAAGACCAATTTACACCTTTGAAGTTTCTAGTAACCATACACTTAATACTTTAAAGGAACCTCGTCTCCGGGTCTCCCTCTGCAGCCCTGTCTCCACACAGCGCTCTTTAGTCCAGGTGCCTTCCCTTCCCTGTCTGGTTTACTGAACATATCACCTACGAGAGAACTCAGAATAGATTTTGGTACAAGCTCAATTAAAGTGTTATCTCCCGAAGCAATTAAATGCTGCATCTTGAGCTTGGCTTTTTTTTATATTAAAACAGACATTAGTCAAACAACTAAGCTTCGAGGTACATGAAAAGGATGCAAATAGAGGTTGAACTTCATGGCCCTCTCTTTCTGTATACACCATCCTAGAAGTTCATTTTCTTGATTCCTATTCTAGTCTTTATACAGGCTTCAAGCATGTGAATATTTCTAAGGTCACATCGAGAGCCTGCTGAGCTGGAATGCGGCAGGGAGCCCTCTTTCTGAGGGGGCGACTGGTCCTCCAGCTGTGCACTGGGGCCTTTGTTGCTTCATCGGGTGAGTCCAGATGCCAGAAGGTGATAAAGGTCCACTGATTCTAAATGACAGAGGCCAGTCCTTGGAGTCAGCTCTCTAGAATAGCTGCACAGAGGAACTGCAAAGAGGGTAGCAAATATGGGCTGAGTCTGGAGACGCCGATGAGGAGACAGGGGTAAGATAAAGGACAAGGCCTGCGATGTTGAGACACTAGATGTCACATTCTCCAGCATTATGTTGAGATAACGCCTCTCATTCATCTTAGAGATAGGAGTAAGTATGCAAAGTGTGCCGTCCCTGGTCTACGCTTCCTGTTTGATTGGGAACTGATGCTTGGGGAGGGGGGGGAATGCTGAGTGACGGGGTCTCTCGATGTTAGTAAGTCCACACTATTGCTTCCTATTTGTAGAAAATGTATTGCACTGAAGAAGGTCTGTAGCTCAAGCAATGGTATAGACACACTCACCGTCATGGAGGTGGGAAGGGCCGGGATTATTTTGATGTAACTGGACATTGGTTTTGAGTGTAAGGGAAATGTAAATGACTTGGTAAGGTGCTGGGCTACAGGATGGAAGGGGTCACTGAACGCTCTCTGAAATTATTGTTACTTGAATCTAACAGTCCTCCCTTAGTTGCTTCTTGTTGTGGTGATAAACACCATGACCAAAAGCAAGTTGAGGAGGAAAGAGTTTATTTTCATCTTACAACTCCCAAGTCACAGTCCATCGCTGGGGAAAGCCAGGGTAGGAACTAAAGGAAGGAACCTGGAGGCAGGAACTGAAGTAAAGGTCACGGAGGAGTGCCCCTTCCTGCTTTGCCCTCCCTGGATCACAGTCACCCAGCGTTCCTACACAGCCCAGGAACATCTGCCTAGGTGTGGCATCACCCACAGTGGGCTAAACCCTCCTACATCAATTAGCAATAAGGAAAAATGCCTTACAGTCATGCCCACAGGCTGACCTGACAGAGAGAATGTTCTCCTTGCGATTTCCTCCCACGTCTGTAAAGTCGACAACCAAGATTGGAAAAATGGGAAAGGAAGGAAGAAGGCTCTTTCTTTCTCAGATGTGTCTGCACTGCTAAAAATAGAATTCCTCTTACCAGCAGTCCTTATAGTAGGACACATTACCACTGGGGAGAAATTGCAGCTGTGGAGGCATCTACACCGTCTACATCATCTACAGATGTGTACCCTCTTCACAGATTGACACAGTGAGCTGGCATTCAGTCTTCATGTTACACATGAGCAAACCATGTGCTGGAAGATTGGGGTAGAAGCAGAAATGAAGCTCAATACAGGCAAGGTTATGGTCCAAGGGGAATCCTCAGTAAATGCTCTTAATACTAAAAATAACTTTAGAAGACTTCTGCTCCTCCACTAAATGCCCTGTTACCACAATGTTATGGCCCCTGAAGACTCAGAAACAATGGAGCTACCCACAATGAAATGAATTCTCTGAATCCGTGAGCTAACATAATTCTCCTTTAAGTTATTTGTGTCAGGTGTTCTGTTCAAAGCAATGAGAAATGTAACTAAAAGGAGCCAATGTGTCCTTCCATTCCTGGTGACATTGTCATCTCTTCATACAGGATGTTAGTGAGGATCAAATGGGAACTCATGGATGAGGCTCCAATCCAGACGTCCCTCATCATCTATGTAGGGTGGCATCATAGGAGGCTGCTAGACAGCCCAAATTTTTATCAGAGAAATAGAAAACAAGAGAATTGCCAAAATGGGGCTATGTAATACAGTAACTACCAAATACAATATAGAAACTATCAAATATAATACAGTAACTATAGATTACAATACAGTAACTATCAAATACAATACAGTAACTTTAGATTACAATATAGTAACTACCAATACAACACAGTAGCTATCGAATATAATACGGTAACTATCTATTACAATACAGCAACTACAAAGTACAACACATTAGCTATCAAATACAATACAATAACTACCAAATACTTGACAAAGCAACATACAAGGAGGACATATTTGTTTGGCTCATGGTTTTGGAGGTTTCAGTCTATCTTCCTTGGTTTTCTTGATTCTAGGCTTATATTGGTGCAGCACTTCAAAATGAAGGGCAGAATTTATAACACACCATGCTGCAAACAGACCCAGGGGAAGTGGAGGCCAGAGGTGTGTGGGATAAGTCGGTTTCCCATGGGCTTTCTTCCTTCCAGCTATGGTCCTATCTCCCAAAGTCTTCAGAACTTCCAAAATAGCTCTACCACATGGCAGATAATCCTAAATACTTTAGTTTCTAGGGGAGAGCAGAATCTTAAAATTAAAAACTCTTGCTTGATTTGTACTTATACATAGACTCATTCATTTCCCCATAATCCCTTGATAGTTGCACATAAACTATGATTTTATAGAAGTGAAAATAAAAATCAGAAAGGCAGAATAACTTGCTCAAATTTTTATAGTAATTAGCTCTAATATAGTTTCTCTAAGGCCCATGCCTTTTATCACCACGTTGAACTGATTATATGCTTGATTTAATTAGTAACTCCCATCTACCTTCCTAATTGGCTATTTTCATGAGTTCATAAGATCTGGGGGATTTCCTGGAACATTTTAAGAACCAAGAGTTTATATTCAACTTCTTAAGTTCTGTACATATTTACATTTCTTTTGAACCCAATAATAAAACTTTTACAATTATCTTTTTTTTTTTTTTTTTACTTTTTATGCAGTAAATTATCTGGTGTTTGAAATAAATGTCAGTGATGTGATGGGTGAGTTAGTTTTATTGTTTGGGGAGCTTAGTTTTTAGCAGTCCATCTCCTTAACCACTAGGCCACCTCATCAGAACATGAGAACTTAGTGTTTAAAGCTATTGATTAAAGAAAACCAACTCTGAGATTCAAGACTATATATATATATGAGAGAGGTGTTTCTCTATCTTGCTGTGTGAGAACAATAAGATTACATTACATTTTTAGTAGTTAAAATCAAGTGATGACAGTTCCTAGTCTAGTCAAATGTATATAATTTGTGCTAACTCGTCTTCATAAAAGTAAAATCAGCCTCAATTTAAGTCATATGTTAGCTCTTAGAAGTTTTTATGGAGAGTTTTATGGCTATAATGTAGTTTCGGTGATTTGTATTTCAATATATATATATCCTCTCTTTGCTGCCATTTTTCTAAGAAGTCAATATTTTCTTAAGGAAAAAAGGATGTTTACTTATCAGCCTTATAACACTGGGTAGGATTAGGCTACTAATACTAGAGGCAGTGCATTCTGGGGAGAGTTCACTGTCTTTCTAATTAAAAAGTAGTGAGGACATACTGGGTAATAGCATCAGAAGAAGGCATCATTTTCTTACATACTAGATACAGCTGTGCACATCAGGAGTAACCTCTACAGGGGCCACTGTCAGAACAAGGCTCTGCTCTCTCCAGGACAAATGAGAACTCGGCCTGCATTTATCTCCTTCCATGTTTCTCTTGCAGAGCCCTTTCCTCTGCCAATCCTCGGAGATCCCATTTGTGATCTGATAGAGGCAGCCGTTCATTGCTTCCCAGTGGCCTTTAGTTCTGAGAGGCAAATGCCCCTGCACCTTCCAGTCCATCAAAGATTTCAAATGAAGGTGCCTCCCATCTGCCTCCATGCAGGGGCTTTAAAATTCAAACCTCCCAGCTAGGGTGTGACTTTTCAGTGTTCTCTTATCTTCATCTAAGAGAGAGAGAGAAAAAAAATGACATTGTTTAGTAAGCAAAGTGCTTCACTGCCATATCAAATAGAATAGGACTCGTGGAGATGGGTGCCTTGCCCTTGGAGGCAGGCTCTGAAATTCAGCTGTGTGTCTGCTGTTTCTGGGCTGGGTGGGGCAGAGACCTGCTTCTCCCTCCCTCCCTCCCTCCCTCCCTCCCTCCCTCCCTCCCTCCCTC
>OU015743.1:3986590-4002349 GCA_907169655.1 Acomys percivali | reverse complement strand
TTTTTTTTTTTACACTTTTATACAGTTTGCTGACTTTAAGCCTTACAATTAGCCTAGTTACAGTTCTGTGTAACAATCATCTTGGGACCAGCAGGAACTTAGATCTTCGTTTACTTGGCTGGAGCAAAATCTCAGCATCTGTAACTAAATTAAGCCCCTTAATCAAGGAATCCGTGGTCACGAGCTTCTTCAGTGTAGGACTGAGAGAGCCAGAGCAAACAACCATGTGTCCTCATTAACACCATTGGTGGCAGCTCTGTGCTGTGTGACATCCCCTCACACCTCTGCTTGCTCTTCTATACAATGGACTGCTCGGTGTTAAAATACCATCAGAACTAAATTGCCTTCTACTCTGTGGATGGCTCAGCAGCACTTACCTTGCTAAACACGGGACCTGACCTCAGATGGATCCTGAAATTAAAGCTATCCATTCCTCTGTCCCTTCAAAAATAAAAACACCTGGGATGGTACCATTCAAACAGCAGCGATACCGCTGTGAACGAAACAGAAAGAATTTTATGTTATTACCCTTGTCAGTAATAAGAAAATCATCCCAGCTGGTCAACGGCAGGACAGGACAGAAGTTAAGGTAGCGGGTTTAGTTGCTGGGGACTGGGCAGTGAGCATGTGGGTGATCTTTGCTGCCAAGAGGGGTGAGAGTGCTACTGCTGCAGTGCACAGCAGCGATGAAGAAAGTGAGAGTGGGGCGAAAAAAGTCACCGCGGGGGGATAAAAGGGTCTTGCCTAAGACGTACTGAGCAGCTCCCTACAGCGGAGTCCTCAAGACCATGGGTGTTAGGAGACACCAAGGAAAGAGAAAATAAAGGGACCTGCTGACTATGCAGGTCTAAAGTGAAGTAAGCCATCAGAGAAGTGCTAGGAAAGGATTCAACCCTCACTGGGTCCCAGGGATCTGGTCCTTCAGCACTTGCTGGGCAGCCTTGTCCTCAGCAAACCTCAGTCCCAATGAGCTTTCCCAATGCCCAGCTTAGGTCTCAGTGAGGCCGTGAAAAAGATGTTTCCTGGCTGATTCTCATCGGGACGCTTCTAACTTATTATGAGTCTCTGAGTTGCTGGTGCCCTGGGCTCTTGGTGAGTGAGTTCTACACAACACGGTGCTCTAAGGCCTGCACGATTCCTTGTGTAAAGCAAATATTAGTTTTCTTTGACCCCAGAAAAATAAAACTACTGCCTGAGCACCAGTATACCGATCTCATCTGTATACCCGACCTGGCTTTAAGATTATCATTTGCCGCTTGTTTGCATAGTAAACTAGGTTCAGTGAACCTGATGATCCCACCACAAAAGCATTACTCGTTTACTAGAGGAAAATTAGAAAATGTAGATGAGTAAGATTAAAGCATATAATGATATGATTGTAACTATATATTTAACATATTGATCAATTAATATATAATGATACATAATATATACTTATAATATAATTGCAACAAGAGGCGGCTAGGCGCTCTAGAGCACGCAGGTTCAGTCTTACCACACACAGGATGCTTCACAACTGTCCGTGACTATAGTCCCAGGGCATATGACACCTTCTGTCCTCTACAGGGAGCAGGACCACACATGGTGTGTGGGACAAGCATGCAGGCAAAAACACCTATACACATAACATAAAAAGTAAATAAATAAATCAGAAAAATACTAATAGTATAAAGGTCATCTCTACCCAGCAGCCTAATTGGTACAGACTAAAGAGAATCATCAAAACTTAGGCATCTCTGTTCTCCATCTCTGCAAACTGAAGTTACTCATGCAAACACCCGTACCTCTTCAGTGTCTGCATCTTCACACCAGGGTGTAGATAGAACCTGCCTCTTTACAAGCTTTATATTAAGTGGGCTTAACGTGCAGCAGTTCTTACATTTACGAATGCATCACGAGAATCTAGGATGTAGTTGATCCAGTAAAGTGATGGGTGCAGGTACACTTGTGTGAGGACCTGAGTGTAACTGCCCTGGAACCGCATACAAGCCAAGCTTTGGGGTGCAGAGGCCATCATATCCACATACGTGTAACTCACTGGCTAGCCAGCATAGGCCTTCTGTGAGCTCCGACTCCCCACCTCTTCTGAGACAGTCACCTAGTCACAGGGCACAAACCTCATGAGCGAGGAAGTAGTGGTCACTGATACTGCCTTGCTTGGAGGCCATAAATTTCCTTGAAATGGTAGTTGCAGCACCCACAGCTAAGCCTATATACAAGGTATAGTCCAGGGTTCTGGATAAACTATTGGTGAAATAGTAACAGATGGCATTAGGTCCTTATCACTAAAACCACAAGCTATCCGCCACTGATGAAACGACAGGCTTTGTTACTCCCCGCCCTCTGGATGTCCACAGAGCAAACACAACAATGTCTCAAGCTCCGAGTGGAGCTCTGCAAGCAAGCCCTCTGCAGCTCAGCTCCCCATCCCTCTGCTAACCCAACCCTCTGCGCACAGTGCAGATGTGAGCACCAAAGCATTAGACAAGCACACCGGGGCCTCCCGATGGATGCTCCTGTCTGTAAAGGATAGTGAGCATCCTCTCTCTTGAAGGTGATCTGTGGTACAGAACAATGCCTGTTTGAGTGTCCCAAGGCTTGACTCTGTGTCCTAGTTGCCTGAAATGCAGCAAGTGGTCCAGTGTGTTTGAGCCTCGGTTTCCATAGTTATCAATCTTGAATGCCACCCCTGCCTCATGGAGCGGTGAAGATGGAATAAGGCTAAGTGAAGTCGTGCACCTGCATTTCTCAGTGTCTGAACAGCTCACAAGGTTTGGCCCAGGTGTCTCCTTGGTGAAGGAACCATTTGAAAGTGAGAGTTACGGAAATATATCCGATTAATTACAATGACTCACATCTTAAAAGATGCTACCAGACACATGATTTGATCTATTTTAAAGTTGTTTTCTAAAACCCACTCAACATTATGTAAGGCAGGCAAGCTTCTATTTTTTTTTAATGTTGTATGACAGAGCTAAGATTTCACCAGCGTAGAATGCAGAGGTGTTCTATAGGAGGGATGCATATAGTTCACAATACAGTAAAATTTATAAAATTGAGGGTAAAATCCCCAGAGACAGGTGAGTAGAAGTTAAAATTGTTCTTTTCCCCCATCTTCTTGAGCACAGGGGTTGGTGGCACCCAGCATCGCCCGGTGACCGCCACATACCGGCTGCTTAAGCATAACCCTCACAGGAGTTCACACTCCTTACCAGAGGAATGGAAGCAAATCCTGCCAACACAGAGATAATCTCAAGAAAATTAAATGTACTGACTTGTTAAGCCAGTTCACAATATGAAGGGCAATAATGCATAGCATCCTTTATAGTGTTTTAGAAATCCACTGTTTTGCTAGTTGCATGGACCGCCCCAGCTAGGCATGTTGACTTTGCACAGCACAGAGAGTACTCTGGAACTGCAGGGGTTCAGTGTTGACGGTACCACAGACCGAGGGACTGTGTCCTAGGCATGAAGCAGGTGGTTTTGTGCCTGTTGGCCCTCTCCCTGCCCTGCACCACAGGCAGCTCACCCCCCCCCACTGGGCTGTGAGCCATCACAGAATGACCAGACCAAAGATGGGCCTCAATTCAAACTTTTTCTTGTTCTTATAATGAAAAGAAATCTAGATTAAGGGATATCTGTGTAATGAGTACAATGTACTTCAGCTTAATTAATGTGTCTACAAAAACTACAGATAAATATATGCCAACTTATCTATGAGAAATTTACATTTCCAGGTAGTTTTGTAGCTAAAGTTACTTTCTTCACCTGCTCTTTCATGACCAGCCAGCAGGCCTGTCAGTGAAGATAAAATGAAAACCATTAAGTGCAATAAGAAAATATGTATGCAAAGCGAATTATTGTTATAAGTTTATTAAACTCATAAGCATATGCAGATAATTAATTATTTCAAGTTTTGCCTACCTAAAATTAATGAGTAAGTAATTAGAAATCCTGAAGAAGTTTCATTTTAAAAACTCCTGTTTCAGTTATGGAGCAGAAACCTCGATTTTTAATGAAGCACCTTGATGAAAGAGTTACAGAATCACTGCACTCTGCAACATTGAAAAAGTTAATTAATTCTCTGACATTCAGCAATGCAAGTAAATTACTTTGTGCACTGTTAGAGCAGTGTCTGGAATCTTCTGATTGAAGTAATAAGTGCCCAGACTGCGACTTATGCTCTTTATTAACGCTTGTGCCACCTTGTGACCCACGGTCCGGTCAGTCCTCCTCCTCCTCCTCCTCCTCCTCCTCCCAGCCCGAAAGGATCATTCTCTGTGATGAGTGGAGAGAAAGGCCTCTAAGTTTGTTTTCAAAGTCAGAGTCTCTCTCTGAACCCAAGAGACACTCTAGTGAGACTGTGAGGCGCAGCACCTGCTAAGTCGCTGTCGTTGACCCCTCCTTGGTCGCTGTTTAAATGTGTTCTGACGTCTATCATGATTTACTCTTACCTCACGGGATAATGAATCCAGATTTTGTTTCTGTTCTTTGCCAGAGTTGTACAGCAGGCAAAGTGTTTGAAAATCAAAGGAAAAGAAGATATTGACTTGGATAATCTCGTCAGAGGTAAAATAAATAAATAATAAAAACAAACAAACAAACAACAACAAAGCAGTAGCGAAGGCGCGGAAACAGCTTTAGTTCGTTGCTGCGGACAGTGTCCTTTCTGTCTGTTTTGCTTCCTCATTCCGGTAGGGAAACCTGCCAAGGACCTGACCCGAAGTCAAGAGACTCTTAGTCTCATAGCGAAAATAACGAGTTCTGTTACTTCAAAGCCCCTGTCTTAGTTTTCTCACTTTTAAAAGTTGAAAAGGCCTCTGCATCGCTGAGGCCCTCTTCATGTCAGGGAAGATCCAGTCCTGTGGAAGTCAGCATTTATGGTGTGCTCTCTGCTTCTACCATGGCCACTTAATGCAACCAGGAGAGTCGCTGCGGTTGACAAACCGGGCGGTGGGAAAATGTGCGCAGGTGGCGCAAAGTGACCCGGCAAGAAAGCGTGACATCAGAGATAAGAAGTTTGTAGGGGGTCGAGGGAAGGAGAAGGAACATCATGTTGTCACTTAGATATTTTCTTCTAGTGACCGCTCGGTGCAGACAGAACGCGAGGTTGCGTTCTGTGACAGCCAGCTAAGGTCTTCCTTCACCCGCCTTGTCTTTGCACTGATGCTTTGATCTAGACAGATGACAACAGTTATCATTTGCAATGGGGGTGGTGTATCTTCAGCCACTGTGTGTGGTCCTTAAAAGTTTTAGGTCCCAAAGCATGGTAGGGGATCTGTGGTCTGCGAGTTTTCTGCTGAACTGAGGAGGAAATTAACACAACTGCATAACAGTGTAGTTCATAGCCACTGCTCTCCCCTAACTGAGTTATCTTCAGACAGAAAGGGCTGGGTGGTCATGGAGCATAGGGCTGTGATGGCCAAGAGTGAAGATGCTCTGGCCTCCGATGGGGCAGAGCTCAGCCTGGGGTTGGAAGAACTGCAGTTTCCCCAGCAACTCACACAGAGGCAGGGTCTTTTCCTGTGAAAACAGGGGGGCAATCGAGGTACTTGCATTTCATTATGCATCTACACGTTTCTCAGTAGGATTTCTGTATAATATAACCAGAGCTGAGCCTTGCTTTAAATAAGTAATGGATATTTTAGAAGTTGCTCCAAATGTTCTCATCCATCTCACCAAGCCTTCGCTCTGTAAGCAGCATGTTTTGGAACCAAATAAGAAACCTTTAAAAAAAAAAAAAAGTGTTGGTGTTTTAATTCATATTTTGACACTTTTGAAATTTTCTGCAGAGAGTAATTATGTATATGTTCCTGTTAAAACAGATACACAGTTTTGTGCTTCACATAGTAAAAGTAGTAATGAGGATCATCCTGACCAAAAATAGAAAATATCTCTAGCAAAAAGGCATTTGCATAATGGGAAAGATGGGCCTCTCCCAGCTCGCTCCGTGTGTGCTTGTGCTTTTCTGCACCGTTTGTAGGAAGTTTATACCCATATGTTTTTATTCTTTCCCCATATTCTCTGAGCTCTAACTCAATCGTGTTCATTTCCTTTTGGGGGGAGGTCTGTCGTGCCTTAGGTGTCACAGGGTGGGCAGGGAGCCTTGTGCTCTGGAGAGCACATGGCTGGCTGGGAGGCTGGGGAGATGCATCCAGGGCCCTGTCCTCCTGCAGAAAAAATGGTACACCGTGCATGGTGTCCGTGCTTCAGCTCAGCACACACTTCCTGCGCCCAGCCAGCCTTCATCGTTATAACTGAGTTTGTTTGCTCTGTCTCTGACCTATGAGACAAAACAGCAAAACTAAATGTTACTCCTAAGTGATTAAATAATGACTGAATATGCATACACTGTTAAGTCTAAATATAGGAGCTTAATTTGCAATTCCTCATTTTTTATTTGTAGATTTTTCTCAATTCTGCCTTCATTTCTTAGTAGTTTCTTGGGAGTTTGTTTGTTTTTAAGGAAAATGAGCTAAAGTGTGTTCTCATTTATTCTGCGAGGTTAAGTTGTAAACACTGGGGCTTTTTTAAAATATAGATTTTATGCAGCACAAGGCCACAACTTCTGATTTTCATATCTCAGATGTGTTTTCAGTTCTCACTAGTGACCACTTTACTTTCCAAAGCATTTTATTTGCAATAAATATGATTGTTGTGTATTTATGGCACTTTTCAAAGCTCCTGTTTCGTTGTTCACTGTAGTTTCTAAAGATTTGTGTGATTTGGAGCCTCTTTCCAATAATAATATACGTAAAAGAGATTGGTGACAGAATGTGCATTACTTCTAACACTACACATTTGTTGGAGGAAGCATGGTCACGTTACAAGGATATCCGCTTGTGAAATCGATGGGCTGTAAGGCACAGTCTGTTTTACCCATGTGTACCAACCGTTACACCAAGAGCATGGCAGGAGACAGTGCCCCTTTGTGCCATCTGTAAGTGGGGTGATGCTGATAGAGCACAGAGGTGATGTTCACATATGGGTCCCTCCTCCAGGATGGAGCTGGGTATCTGGGACTGTTTAGGCTTCTACTTTGCCCAGTGAATGATTCACGCAGGACAAAGGACATTCCTTCAGTGCAGTCTGAGAGAAGCTATTATAATTTGCGACACTAATGTTAACCTGCTTAGCTATGTCCTTCTATCTCAGAGAGGGAGATGATCATGGCCTCTTGGTTCCTGGGGCCTCTCAGGGCCACTCCATTGCACCATGCTGGGGGTCCCTTTGGAATTTTGGGAATTTTAGATAATTAGTTGTTTCTTTTTATATGTTTTTCTCTTGTATCTAGATATTGTAACATTGTATCTAGATCATGTAGCTTGAATGTAACTAGCTCTCATTTTTTCAATCCCAACATTTTCATAAACCAAAAATTGAAACATAAATATGGATGATAAGTCATCCATAAATTACTTTTGATATGAAATTTCAAGGGTTTTTACGATTGGCACAGAGTAATACGTGTTAATCCGCACCCAGCTTTGTTTCTACTGCTAATAGACCATAGTTGCTTTTCTAAGCCAGTTAGAAAAGCTGGGAAATCCACAAGCAGCCACCGTTCTTACTAACTGTTGTGTCCAGAAGCAGAGCCCGCCTGGAAGCCAGCCACAGGCACAGGTGTCAGTCAGCCCCTCCCTGCCAGGGACCTGCGATGCCCTGGCTGTTGGTAATGCGCCTTCATCTTGGGAGTCCTACATGCAGACTCATAAGTCATGTGCTCTGTAACCTCTGACTTTTGCTAAAGTGGGATCCGCCCAAGTCATATTCCGCCTGTTACTGTTGCTACATATTGCTCAACTGTATGCAGATGAAACAGTTTATGCTTCTCAGCCTTTGCTGATTTCAGTTCTTTGCTCCTCACAAGTGTCCTTTGCGTATGTGAGTTGGTGCTTTCTGTATATACACTTCTGTGGGTAAATTCCATGAGTGGACTTTCTGGATGATATGGGTAATACATGAGGTAGTCTCAGATACTTTTGGAAAGGACCCTATCGATGTGTTTGTAGCATTAGGCGGGAACTGCCAGGGTTCTGCCTCCTTCCCAGTGTACGGGATCACACTCCCGTTCCATGCAATCTTTTGGGCTGACTTTGGGATTTAGGGATGTTTTAATTTTGCATTTACTCAAGACCTAATAAAACTGAGCAAAGCTTTTTAAATTACTATTGCATTTTGTGAAGAACCTTCTCATTTGTCATTTAGTGTGTCCTCTTCACACTGATATGCAGCTCTGTATGTAAGTGTGTGAGTCCCCTGGTTGGGTAGACCTATTGCAGTTTTCTTCTCTAGAGTGGTATTTGTTTTCTTGAACTCGATGATGATGATGATGATGATATTTATTTACTTTACATCCTGATCACAGCTTCCCCTACTTCCTCCCAGTCCCCATGACCCACCCACCCCCATCCACCCCTCCTCCTCTTCTCCTCAGAAAAGAGGAGGCCTCCCAGGGATATCAACCATATTAAGTTGCAGTAAAACTAGATTCATCTTCTTCTATTCAGGCTAAACAAGGCATCCCGGTTAGGTGACTCTTAATGGTACCTTGTGACAAATACAAATTTGATTTTTCAATATAATATATCATTTCTGATTTTCTTAACACCTTTCATGACTTTAAAATGTTTGGCATGTTCCATGTTCATAAACTTATTTTTCCTAATTTTTATTTCAAAAAAATCTTAAGCTTTCATGTTATATAGTTTAGCTCTAGAATGCAACTAGAGGTAATTTCCTATAAAATATAAAATAATAATCAAAATTCATCTTTCCCAGGAATTTACAGTTAATTTAAGTAACATTGACTAAACTGCCCATCCTGTCCTCTTCTGAACCGAGGCATCATTTGCTGTAAATTAAGTGACCATTTTTATGTTGATCTCTTTCTGAATTCTGTTCTGGTTCATTGGATAATTTGCCTTATTTTGTGAATACCACACTGTCTTAATTACCACAACTTTATATAATCAATTCTACCATCTAAAAACAGTATTCTTCCATTTTGTTTTTCTTATTCTCAATTGTCCTGAATAAATTGGGCAAGATGGCACACTATGCATACCATCAGCAGAGAGGCTGAAGTTACCCTGGGCTAAGTAGAGAGGTACTATTGAAAAAAAGGAAAAAAGAAACAAAAGAAAAATGTATTGTCCTTTTCACATTTCTGATTAGCTTAAGTACATACAACACACGCAGGAACATACAATACATACACATACAGCACACATACATTCTCGCACACACACCACACATATATACACACACACCCTTATGCACACACACATACATACACATACACACACACACACACACACACACACACACACACACACACACGATGTACAGCACAGCACACCGCACTACTCAGAGTGAGTTTTGTTCAGTCTGAGGTGATTCTGTTATATAATTTCAGCTGAATTGGCATCTCCTAATTCATGAACATGTTATGGTCTTCAGTTTAATTAGAATTTCTCTATTATTTTGCATGATGTGAGGCAGTTTTCCTGAACTAGCCCCTCCTCTGTAGTGCTGAATAGATGTAATGATCAGAAGGCATCTCTGTCTTGTTCTTAATCTCAGAAAGAAACATTGTTTGTTATAAGTTAACGACAAGTGTACAGTCTTATTATTGAACAGAAGGCTTAATGGAGTTTCTTGAGCCCACTAGTAGAGTGAGAAAACGGCTCCAATTCTAGGTTACTTGGTGTTGATTTTTATAAATGAGTATTGAATTTTATCAAATATTGTCCTGGTTCTGTTGGGGCGATTATGATTTGTCTTCTTTATTCTATTAGTGTGGGAACTTTTATTACAATGATTATTACGAAAATTTGTTGTTTGTGTATATCATTACATTGTAAGAATGGAAAAGTGTCCTAATTATAGTGGTATCATTCAGTGAGTTTAAGGTAACTACCCTTTATTTACTAGTACCCAGAGTGATCAGTAGGTAATTAGGCGGGCCTTAGCTTTGCATGTCTCCAAGGTGTGTGGGATTTCAGTTGTTATAATTATGTTAAACAATACCAGACCACAAACAGCACAGTCCAGATTTCCCTTACCAAGGTAAGTTAAACAGAGTACACAAAGTGCAAATCCATGTATTACCATGTAAGTACCTGATCTCATCATAATCTGTGGCCAGACGTTCACTTCTTCTTAGGCTGCTTCACCCACAGGGCAGCATGTAACTGGCTGCCCACTCACCGTCTAGTGTTAAACACACGCGCCACTTTACACACTTTGCTTTTTTAAAAGGACAACTGGCCAACAAGTGTAAAGCAAGCAACAGAAGGCAATGGCAGCACCTGAAACTACCACCAACTCTAAACAAATTCATAGGGGAAAAAACGGGCAGAAATACTGAGCTTTGTTACAAACTATTAATACAAAAGAAGAGGGTGGCCATGACAAATAGGGTGAAGATGCCCCTCACTAAGTAATCCTGGAAATGAGACAAAACACTTAAATGCTTTTAATGTTGCAAACCACAGTAATATTTATCAGACCATAACAGGCAGCAAGAGAATTGATAATGCTTTATGTAAAATTTGTAAAAACCTAAAAAAAAAAAAAAGTATTACTTTCTTCATTGGTTACTAAGTTCAGTTTGCATATTTTAAACTATGTGGTGAATTTTGCAGCTCCACATTGCTATGTCAAATGAGAGCTGCCTACATTTTATCAAAGATTCTGTCAGATATATTCAAGGAAGAAATTGATTATAATTTTCTTTCTTGTGCTGTCATCATGTTTTGATATATTAAGTTTGATAACTCACAAAATGTGATGAGGAATAGTCATTTATTTTTCCATGTGTATAAAGGGTTTGTGTAAAGTGCATGATGTATGGTTTTTAACTGTTCAGGTGAATTCACCAGAAAAGCTATCTGAGTGAACCTGGAGACTTTTTGTTTAGCAGGGAATCCATTCTGAATTAATTGCTAGCTGACTTCTTCTATAGATTTATGGTTCTAATTTTGTATGCTATAAGTTTTTCTTGGAATTATCTTTTCACTTTATAGATGAGGAAATGAAAATGAGAAAGGAGGAACAACTTTCCCAGAGTTTTATACAATAGTTTTAATGTTTTTCTATAATGAAGTCCCTCTACAGGCGGCTCCTCCTGCCCCTGTGCTTCTAGCTCACGCTAACCCGTGCGACCTGCTCCTTTCTCTTCCTCCCCTTCTCCCCTAGTGGTTCTTCTGTCACCCCCAAGCCCACAGACCTTGGCTCCACCTACCTCTTTTCTTCCCAGTCCAGGCTATAGCCAACACTGTTAGCCAATCAAGGATAATTTGGGAGGCAAGATTCACACAACATCATTCTGGACACAGGAGAATTTGCTTGCAGGACAGTAATTAAAGGGCAAGCAGTTCACATTTTAATACATAGTAGATCCAGACTAACCCCCTTTCTGTCTAATTAAAAAGGCTATTTTAACATAATAAACAACACACAGTAAGAACAATTATTAAATGATCAGAAAAATCATATATAAAAGTTACGTTCATAATGTTTTTATTTGTATGGCAACCTTGAAGAAAACACTATCTATCCTATCTTGGTGAGTCTAATGTTCTGTACCTAAACCATTTTCAACCATATCTTGTACTTGTCAGTTTCAAAAAAAAAATCATCTTTCTAGACTTCACAATATTTTAAAAATCCTAAACAACTTAAGCCTGATTGTGAAACTATAACTATCTAGTTCTCAATTCCATCAGACACTTGGGAAGAAATAAAATTATTAACTGAGTAGACGGTGCAGGATAGCAGATTCCAAAACAATAGGGGCAACAGAAACAGTATATACTGCCTGTTCAGTCACCCAATATCTCTCTACAATGTTGGAGCATCATCTTCAGCCTCTGGCCCAGTGTATCTGATAGACGTGTGAGGCAGGAAACTGAAGGACTTCCTTACCTTGTCTTGACAGAGCTAGGCAGTTGACTCAGGCTGCATCCAAATCTTGTCCATTTTTGATAGCATATTATCTGCAGAGAAAGCAGGGACATTGCTGTGAGCTCAACTCTAAACATGACATCATTATTTCCACCTATAATGCTTAGTGAACTATGTGGAAGAAAGAGTAGAAAAGGTAAGATTTGGATGATGGGGAGGTGGGACAACCAACTTTTTTGCATGAGTTAAGGATCAAAATCAAGTCCCCAGGCTTTGGTAGCAAGCATGTCACCATCTGAGGTGTGTATATTCATGTGTTTTCTTCAGACACATGTCTGTTAAATCTATTTCATTTGCCGAGTACCTACTAAGTCCTGGACAGTATTCTGGGTGTCAGAAACAGAGAAGCATTAAACATAGTCTCTTCTGTTGAGATGTTCACATTGGTGGGAACTGTTCAGAAAGGTGCAGTGAGCTGAGCCATGGGAGAAGCTATGGACAGCAGGAAACTGGAGGCAGAGGTAGGAGCCCAAATAGAAAATTAACAAAGAGACTTGAGAGATTGATTACACCATAAATTGATTGGGGCTGACACTTTTCTAAAGAACTTTCCTCCCAGCAGATAAGGAATGTGCATTCTTCACAACAGCACACAGGACTTTAGATAATACTGAGCACACCATAGGACACAAAACAAGCCTTAAAAAATACTTTTAAAGTTGCATTTGCATTTCCTGTACCTTATCAGACCATGGTACAATGATAGCAGACATCAACAATATCAATAATCTCAGAAAATATGCTTTAAATACTTTAAGGCTAAACAGTACACTATATAATAAACAATGGATCTTCAAAAATTTTAAGGAAAAAGATAAAAATTCCTGGAGTAAATGAAATGAATGCAGAACCTAACAATATCTGTGATATGGCCAAAACTATTCAAATAGAAAGGCATATATTTACCGTATTTTCCAGTGTATAAGACAACTGGGTGTATAAGATGATTCTCATCTTTTCCAGCTAAAATATAGAGTTCGGAATATACTCGCCGTATAAGATGACCCCACTTCCAACTCAAACCCTGTGCAGCAGACTCGAGCAAGTGTCTATTGAAGGCAGGGGCACAGACAGCCAGGTGCTTTATTAAATGCCGGCAGACAGCCAGTGCCAGGCTACGCTGCCCCCTTAAGGCTCTTTCCACACTCAACCCGAAGTCACCCAGGCAGAGTTGGTCCTTTGAGAAGGTTAGGAAAGTTGCCCAACCTGTACCCAAGCTAATCTAATGAAAGAAAAAGCAGACTGAAATTAACCAGATTAAAGACAGAAAGTGAGTTGTAAAACTCCTGTGAAACCCAATGGATCAGGGAATTCTTTTGAAAACTTATATGAATATATAGAAAAATATTTACATTTCTAAATATATGCAGCATAACAAAATTCAATCTAAAAGATATAAACAAATATCTTCTAGGACCATTAAAAGTCTCTTCACAGAGAAATGTGCATGACCAGGTATGTTTATGACTGAATTCTACCCAGTTTTCAAGGATGATCTGGCACAACACTTCTCAATGTTTCCCACAAAAAAAAAAAAAAAAAAAGGAAAGGACCAAACTAATTCCAGAAATGTCGTAGAACACTGAGGCCAAAATCAATAAAGACCCAAAATAAAACACCACCAAGCATTGCCCTGATGAACACAGACGCAAAACTTTCAACACAGCCCTTGTGAACCCAGCTGAGATGACTGAGGTGAAACGTCACGACCAAGTTATTTTCGTTCCGGAGATTAGAAACATTGGTTCAACATATGCAAATCCAATAACTAGGACTTACTCTGTGAAGACCTAAAAAACAAAAGCGCCACAATTTCGATGCAGAAAAGGCATGTGACAGAGTTCAGTATGACTTCATGATAAAAATCAGCAAGAAAATAGGATCAGAAGGGACATACCTATACATAATAAAAGCTGTATAAGACAGATTTATAGTCACTAATATACTAAATAATAAAAAGCTGAAACCAAATCTGGCATGAGACCAGGGTCCTTATGCTCTCCTGTATTATTCACTGCAGATCTGAAGCTTAGATATGGCAATAAGAGGAAGACGTATAACGGATAAATATGTGAAAGGAAGAAGTTATAATATGAAAAGATTCTTTACTTAAAAGATAAAAAGTAGCAGGTTACACAGTCAACATAAAAATCAATAACTTTAATATATACCAAGAACAACAACAACAAAAAAAAAGTGACTGATTAGGAGGAAATCAGAAAAAAGCAACAAGTGAGCAGGTGTCAGTCTCTTCTCTTGAAGAAAAAAGCCTGTGTGCTTAACAGTTCTAGGTTCTCTAGTGCTTTCTGTAAGCATGGGGGCCTCACGCCATCTACCTCTGACCTCCACAGCCATTCATGTGTGTAGCCACACTCACACAGAATCCACAGGAAAAAAAAATCATATACACACAGACACCCACTCACTGGAAAATACATATCAAAGGCTTAGGTTAACTCAGGCTTCAAAAGACAAATGTTCTGTCTCATATGCAAACCCTAGCCTTTAACTGTTAACTAAGTGTGTCTAGTGCAAGTAAATGTGACTAAAGGCCAGAAAACTAGAAAAATACCACAAGCCTGACATAAACACCATTTTAAGTGAGGAGCTGCACAAAAGTATAGAAAAATATGGCAAGCAGAATAGTTGGGTGCAGTGAAACAGTGGACCTGTGGGATGAGGGAGAAAGGAGGTGCAGGAGGATCAACCCACCATGAACTATGTGTGAAATAGTGTATGGAAGTCTTTTACGTTCAAAGCTAATTTTTTAAATATTTGAGAAAAGTAAATAGCCCTGGGTATGCCTGTGAATAGAGGCATACAGTACCAAAGTATGCTCATCTCTGCTCATTGCTGCCTTCTTTCCAGTCTGAGGCTTGTGTTTGACATTGTGACCTGTCTGCCCTGGATATCTGTCTTGGTTTGTGTTGCCAGCCACCTACTGCTCCCTAACAGTGATTTTTCATCCTCCAAGGGCTCTGGGATCCCCAGCAGTGCATATGACACTCGCAACATTGTGTTCTCATCAGGTTTGAGACCATCATCAACATGTCCATCTTGCATTTGGATATATCACGACAAAAATGACACAGAAGCATGATGCGCAGTTGTGCTGCAGAGCAAATCAACCTCCATCTGCTACGAGCCATATATACAGTGAATTCTAAAAGTTTTGGCAAGGCTTGAGACCTCAGGACCTTTTCTTATGGAGGCCTGGCAGCAATAAACATCTCCATACTGTCTTCTTGGTGATGCTTTTCACTGAAAAGTGGGTTATTAATTTTATGTGTGGCATGTAAGTAATGTATGAATCATCCTCTGATTCTTACAAGAAAGCAGGTGTACAAAGTGAAAAAACAGCAATTCTTAGATGCATCAGAGAAGTGCAGGACTCCCTCAAGAGAAACTCCTTTACCAATTAAGTCTCAGAGAGACCAGGGGTGCAAAGTGCATGCCTAAACACAATAAAGGCTATATACAACAAGCCAATAGCCAACATTAAATTAAATGGAGAGAAAAATAAAGCAATTCCACTAAAATCAGGGACAAGACAAGGCTGCCCACTCTCCCCATATCTATTCAATATAGTACTTTAAATTCTGGCTAGAGCAATAACTAAAGGAGATCAAGGGCATACAAATTGAAATGGAAGAACTAAAAGTATCACTATTTGCCAATGATATGATGTGCCAATGATATGCCAATGATATGATGATGTATATATATATATATTTTTGGGGGGTATATATATATATATATATATATATATATATATATATATATATATAT
>OU015743.1:3957902-3974921 GCA_907169655.1 Acomys percivali | reverse complement strand
ACACACACACACACACACACACACACACACACACACACACACACACACAAACTAATAAACATAAATATAGCCTGATGAGTCCTTGCAGTGTTGCCTACATGTGTATGTTTCTCAGGCTGAGCAGAGTTCACTGAATAACCGATAAGGTGGCTCATCTCTGGGAAACACTGGTTCCTCCTGTCTCTGTAGTCTTTAATCGCTTGTAGCTCATCATCTGGGGTGAAGTCCCAGGACATCTCCTCTGTCTGCTTTGGGTTGGTCGCTACTGGAGTTGCCTAGGTGGTCTTATTTAAGCTGCTCTGTTGTTTGAGATTTCATGCATGTAGCTTCCCTGTCGCAGACAAGGTATAGCCTCTCAGCTGACTTCCCTCCGGCTTTCACAGTGTTTCCGCCCCCTCTTCCTTGATGCTTCCCCAGCCTTGGGTGCTTGGGTTATGTTGTAGATGTCTAGACCGGGGCTGGGCATACCACAATCATTTGTTGCATTTTGGCCAGTTGCAACCTTCTGTAATGCTGAGAAAAGAAGCTCCTGAGGGGAGAAGTGCAAGCTGCGCTCATCTGTGGGCGTAAGGGTAGAGACTTAGAATGCAGTTAGGAATTGCGCTAGTTTAGGAACATGGTGGGAGTAGGGTCTCCTCTAAGATCCATGACCACACTGCCCTAGGTAATTGGTGAGGTTCACAGAACCAGGCATAATTAATTACCCTCCTATTACACAGGTCTTGACTCCAGGCAGGAAGCTGTTAATTACCGCCGTGATATTAGTGCCACAATTGCGTTTCTGGCCATTGTTGTAGCTAATACGCGACACTATGATACAAGGGATTGTTTTCTTCTCTGAGTTTCCGGTGCCATGAAAGCAGCTTGTGAGGGGGATACAGGTTGAATCCTCCATGTGATGTGTCCACAGTACAGTGTCTTCAGCAGTAGATACCTGCCTTCACCTTCTGAGAGCCAGGGCCAATAATAAAACAATAACCTCTTGTTTGACAAGTCTCTTGAATTCTCCTGACCAACAATTCAAAAGACAACTTCTTGTGCCCAGCACTGGAGTTTCTGCTAGACAGTTTATGGCCCTCTGGGGGACGTTACTGCCCCAAGTTATATTATTATTTCATATAAATATGTATGTATGTGTATAAATATATGTGTATATTTATACATTTATATTTAATTTTAAATGAATATAAAACAATGATTCATCATGACTTTTTGAGGCATCTTTAGGATTTTTTTTTTACTTCTGTTTCCCTTTCTCCTTCTGTATCATCATTCCCCTAATAAAATTTCCCATTTTTCCCATTCCTTCCTTCTCATCCTGCTTCCCCCTCCATAGAGCCTCTCCCCCGCCACCCCAACTCCATACAACCTCTCCCCCGTCGCCCCAACAGGGTCTTTTTTTTTTTTTTTTTTTTTTTACTCCAGTCGTTTCTACAATTACCTCAGGTTATATACTCACAATGTGGAGATTTAAAACCAGGAATCACAAATAAGAGGGAACATGTGGCGTTTGTTTTTCAGGCCTGGGTTCCCCTGACTCAACAGACCACATCCCCGCTCTATGGACTTTACCTGCAAGTTTCATGACTTCATCTTCCTTCACAGATGGAGAGTTCCCCATAGTGTGCATGTACCCCATTTCCCTTAGCCGTTCTCTAGCTGGAAGATATTTCTCTTTCATGTCTGTTGTCACTAGAGCAGCACTGAGCAAAGCCAAGCTAGTTTTGTGTGGAGCTGAGTGTCAATTCCTTCAGGCACATGCCTAGAGGGATAGAGCTGGTCAGACTATAAACTCGCTTATCTCCAGGGCGGCGGGAGCCCATGTTGGTGCGTCCCCGCTGGCAGTCGGTGGGGCTTCCTTTCATCTCATCCTCTTCCGCACTTCTCATTGCTTGGTTCTTGATCCCAGCTCTTCTGGCTGGAGTGAGATGGAATCTCAAAGTCGTTTTAATTTGCATTACCCTAATTCCTAAGGACGGTGGGTAATTTTTGAGCTATATATTTAGTCATTTTTATTTCTATTTTTGAGAATTCTTTCTTCAGATTCATAGCCCACTTTTCTTCTTAAACTGGGGGGTTTTTCCCCCTTATTATTGATTTCTTCAGTTCCTTGTATAGGATGGACAATCCTCTGTCAGTTGTAGAGCTGGCAGAGACTTTCTCCCGGTCTGTCGGTTTCCTGTGCACTCACTGGTTGCTGTCTTAGCCGTGAGGAAGCTGTCTGGTTTTATGGGGTCCCAGTTGTCAGTTGTTAGCCCTAAGCCCATAACAAATGGAATCTTAGTCATGAAATCTTTTTCTATCTCTATATCCTGTGGAGTACTGGCTGCTTTTCTTCTAGAAGCTTCATTGTTTTCCAGTTTCAAATTGAAGTCTTTGGTCCATCTGGAGTTAGGTTTTTTTTTGGGGGGGGGTGATAGAGATTGGACTATTTTCATGCATGTTTGGACTCCTGTTGGGCACAGTGGTGTACAGCTTAATCCTAGCATGTAGGAGGGACAAGTGGAAAGATTTTTTTGTGAGTTTCAGGCCAACCAAGACTACACAGTGAAGCCCTGGCTTTTTAAAAAATTTAATCTTTCATTTTATTCCATATTGAGTAGCCAGAGTATTGGGGTAATCATTTACAATGTTGTTGTATTGTCAACATCATGCTTTACTGCCTTCCTGACCTTGCCTACTTTTACCAAACATTTACCTAGCTCATATACTTACTAGCTATTTTAATATATTTATATAACTTTATGTATTTTTATTACATATTATGTTATATTATATTGTGTACAATATATTGCTATATAATAAATATATTACTGTATTATATATTTATGTAATTTAAATATATATTATTTATATACTTATTTTATTATGGATATTTTTTTATATAGGTCTCCTATTAGCTAAGATTTGGTTTGTTGTGTAATGTTTTAGTTTTCTGAATTTTTCTCTCACTAAGACAAGTAGAAACTTCTGAGTAATTTTCACTGCCTCTTTCCTAAAGTTATTCATGTGGCTTACTGCCTGAAAGTGGGATGAGTAGGGGAAGGGAAGCTTGTCCTGGGGCAGGCTCTGTGCCAGGCTCTGCAAGCACTGCTCTGTTTGTTCCTCAGAGCTCCCCAAATCCAGCTTTATCTTCCTCTAAATCTCATCTTCCTTTGGTTAACCTTTTCTGTCACTTGTCTTCTAACTTGGGGGGAAATGCAGCGCACGGAGCATAGGTCACCTTCAAAGCGCTGGTGCCAGCCCTTATCTGGTCATCCTGCGAGAGCGAGCATGGTGGGTCGCACCATGAGAAATGGCCCAGATCGCGAGGTTGGGGCCACCTACAGCATGACAGCTGTATGGCAGATGTACTTCTGCGGGCCACCTATGGTGTGTGTGAACATACACTCAAATAAAGGGCGCATTTTCCTCAAAGAGTAATGAGTCTGGGTGCCACCACTGATGTTCTTCTAGTGCATTCTTAGGGGGACTTTTTTTTTAAAGCCCTCACCCAAACACTTATGTTCCAAACACAATTCAAAGCCTTGCTTCCTCCCAGGGTTGCCTGCCATGAGTTAGGTCTTCTCTGGTCTCCTGAGAACGTGCTCAGATGTCCTTCTGGTTCAGCGAACATAGATGACAGATCCGTGAGAATGCTCCAGAATCTCCTTCCTCAACCACCGGCCAGTCACCAGATGATTCTCAGAATGCTTACTCTGTGCCCAGAACTGTGCTCAGAAAGTCAGCCACACTACAGGTGGGTCAAGGAAGAATGGGCAGAGTAATTGGTGTGTCAAGCTCTGAGGGAGAAAAAAAAATCCAGGTCATTATGTTCTGGAACGTAACTGAAAAGCTTAGGCCAGTGTTTATATTGTGGCAAAGAACATAAATACTGGAGCCAATTAATTCACTTGCCATCTGTTTACATAATAGACACCGTAGATGCGGCCCTGCTAGGTAAGTCTAGTGCAGGGCCCTAGTACACAGAAGCAGATTCTGCCACTGTCGCCATGTACGCCCTAGATGGGCAGGCTTATCAGTCAGGTTACTGTGACAACAGACATCACTCGTTTTCCCTACAGGGGCCGTAAAGACCGCTGCACAGGCTAGGCAGAAGCTGACAGGGAAGCTGGAGCACAGAGCAGTGTGTGGAGAAGCCAGGAAGAGAAAAGTGGGCATCAGAAACAGGAAGTGAGGCTAGCAGCAAGAGCCGGCAGCTGTGTGTGAGGAGAGCCTGGAGGCTGCCTGGAGGCTGTGCTGTGGGCAGGACGGAGGCAGGAATGGGTGTAGAGCAAGGCCAGCGGGTTCTAGGGGAGTGGATAGAACAGGTACACATCGTCGGTCAGTGAGAAAGGATGAACGGTGGGAGGTTTCCAGGGCACAGAAGAAGGTAGCTTAGCCTGTGCAGGGGTCTGAAATAGATGAACAGGTCGGACACTGGGGTTACAGGTAGACATTAAGAAGAGACAATTTGGAGAGCATGGTGCCCTTTAAAGTAAGAAAACTTGGAAACAAATAAACAGGCTTTTAATATCTGAGGACAAATCAGGGGCAGGACCAGGAATGCAGTGGAGGTTTTAATGGGTGGCGTTGTGAGATGCCTTTGAGAAAGCCAAAAAGGATGTCTAAGCAGAGTGTCACAGCAGCAGCGGCTGAGCACATCTGGATACAGCACTCACAGCAGCGGCAGCTGAGCACATCTGGATACAGCGCTCTGGGGAGACACTGGAAGACGGTCCTGTCCAGGGCCCCAGAGACTCTGCGACCCAAAGGCAGGATCAAAGGAAATTAAAACAAAGGACAGGAGCAAGACTGAGAGCTGAGGGACGGATGAAGAGACCATGGGGCTCTTTTCCATTTGTTGGTTTTTGTGACAATAGGAGACGTTTGAGAATTTTTCAGAACCAGTGAGGGCCATCTGATGAGCAGTTGCTAGAAGGACCCTTGAGGTCATGAGATTTCTCTAAAGCATGTGGCCCAGCCGTAGCAGGAGTCAGGGGACCTTCTGTACGGGAGATGGAAATGTGCAATTCTGTGGCCTCTGTTTTTTCCATAAGGATCTGCTGTGAGATCTCTAGGAGCAGCAGTTATAAACCCATGAGTATGGAGGAGGAGGAAATGGGCTGCTCAGATAGGAAAAGCTGTGAACCAGGGCACAGCTGGTGCTGCTGGAAGACTTCCTGCTGCTTTCAGTGGGACCCAACTCTCCCCTGTGAGGAATGACCAGCCCGCACAAGAAAGCCAATGAATGAGCTAGATTCCCCAAAGCGCACCATTCTGTCCAGACGATCACAGTGACGCCATAGAGAAATGAGAGGATTGTTGTGGTTTGAGTTACACCTCAGCCATATTATCTGCTGTTTGAACATTTGGTCCCCAGTTGGTACAGCTTGGGAAGGCCTTGTTAGAGGAAGTACATCATCATGGTGGGCGGGAGTGGGCTTTGAAATGTCGAAGCCTGGAGCCATTCCTAGTTCACTTCCTGGTCCTGGTTGGAGATATGAGTTCTCAGCTGTTCCTACAGGCATGCTTGGTGCTTCCTGCAATGCTTCTCCGCTGTGATGTAAACGGACTCTTATTCCTCGGCAGTGCTAATCCCCACCCCAAAACAAACCCTTCCTTCTACAAATTGCCTCGGTCATGGTCTTCTGCTGCAGCAGCAGAAAAGTAACCGATGCCGGCACATTGAATGTTTGTAGGACATCTGTAGAAAAATGAGGAAGGAATCTTAGTAATCAAATGAACGTTGGGGTGGTGTGTGCGGTCCTGGAAGCCACCCGATGCCTACTCACCTGGGGGTCATGATGGACACAGACCCGTAAACACACCAGTAGCTTCTGCAGAGCCTTGGCGATCTGCAGCTTCAGACATAGAGATGGGTCTCCTAGCATTGCCATGACAGCTGGTGTGCCTAGGGCAGGCACCTGTCTGCACCAGACCTCACTGCCTGCACACCACAGGGGGCTCCTGTGGTTTTAAGGATGGGATGTGGTTACAAGTGCAAAATATCGTAACTAAAGCCCAGCCTCGAGCCCATGCACATTTTCAGAGGCTCCTGAGCTTTGTTGCCACATTAACAGAACACACTTTTCTTTTGGATCACTTTCTTTAATATTACCATTTATGGAAATGTAGTTTAAAATGTATAGAAATAATATGATTTGTGATGATATTACTATGTTGACATGACCTTTACTCTGGTGATTCTAGAGCAAAGATGAGACCTAACAGGTCAGTGACTCTTCAGAGTGAAGAGGAGCTGATCCTAACACAGGGTGTGGTGTGTGTGTGTGTGCACTTGTGTGTGTGCACTTGTGTGTGTGCAAATATGTGTGTGGACATGGATGTGTGCTTATGTGTATACGTGTGTGCATGTGTATCCTTATATATGTGCATGCATGTGTGCCTGAGTGCTTTTGTGTGTGTGCATTTTCTTACCTTTACATATGTATTTATAATAAAAATTACACTTACAAATTAAGCAGACTAAGAATTACAATAGCTGATAAGAAAGGGCAATTGTACCGGTATGCTATAGTAAAAGTTATGTAAATACGGCCTCTTGTTTTTTCAAAATAACAACTTTTGTTTTGTCATTGAGATGCATGTGTGCTTGCTGTCAGTTGGCACATAGCTCCTGCAGTGGTGGGATGCATGCGTGCTTGCTGTCAGTTGGCACATAGCTCCTGCAGTGGTCTCCATACCTGATGCTCCCCTATCACTTTCTGCTCCATTTGACAATTTTGTAACCAGTTTCGCTGTAACTGAAGACTTGCTGCAGATGTTTTCCCTTCTTTTCCAATGGCCTCACCCTCTGCTGTAATACATTGCCATCGGTCCAGGTACATTCCAGCACAAGTTAGCTCACTCTGCACCTCTAACTAAGCCCTCCCCTTGCACTGGATAGTCGTAAGTCTGCAGTGCGAGGTATGACGGCAAACGCAACATAAATGTCTTCTGTCTTCCCAGGTCTACTGATGAAAGACTAATTACAACTGTAGCTTTTTAAAATTAATTTACTCAGATTACAAGTCAGTTGTTATCCCATCACTTGTATCCTCCGGTTCCTCCCTTCTTCCCACTTTCACCCTATTCCCCTCCCCTAGGTCTACGCCCGAGGGGGACCTCCTCTCCCACTATATGGTCATAGGCTATCAAGTCTCATCTTGGTAGTTTGCTTATTCTTTCTTTGAGTGTCACCAGGGCTCCCCACCAAGGGGAGGTGGTCAAATATGCTTTTAGAAACCGCAGTACACACTCTTCTTATTCAGCTGAGTCACTGTTCTTTCTCTCACTGGGGCATCCTGGAGATCATCGGCTTAGTGAGGGGAAGGAGTCCTCTTGCTGACAGTCTTAGAGTTCAGTTCGTGGCTCTTGGGCCAGTGACAAGACAGTATAGCATGGCGGAGGCCATGCTTACCTCATAGAGGCTGGGAAATGAAGTGACAAGACAGTATAGCATGGCAGAGGCCATGTTCACTTCATAGAGGCTGGGAAATGAAGTGAAAGGCAAGAAAACGTCGACTTCATGTACTTCCTTCAAGGTCACACTCCCAATAATCTAACTTCCTTATCTTCTAAATATGCCGCCGTCTCCCAACACACCAATGACTGGTGACTACGCCTTTAACACATGGGCCTTGGGAGGACTCTCCAAATCCTACCCAGAACACAACTGGAGAATTTTTACCTTATCGTTTAAAGGTTCTCTTTGGTGTTTCCAAAATGATATCATCACTACTCTTGGTTTTTTTGAGACCAGGATTAAGTAAAATAGAACATTCTTGAACACAAGTACTGTGACGTTGTCGGCAGTTGGTCTTCTGACTGAGACAGCTAAAGCTCAATCTACAAGCTGTTATGTGGTTTGAATATGAAGTCTCATGTTGAATATGAGAACTCGTGTGTTGACGGCTTGGTCTCCAGCTCATGGACACTTTGAGAAGTGATTGGATCATAAGATCTGACATAATTAGTGTAATTAATGCATTAATCAATATTGAAATTTGTTAGTTGGATGGGCACTCAGGAGGAAGGGCCTGGATGAAGGAATTAGGTCACCATCACCAGAACCGTGTCATTGAAAGGCCCAGCTGTTTCTCTCCATCTTCTTCCTGCCTTCTCTGTGTTCTGTATGTTTGCACAGAGTCTCTGCCTCAAAGAACCAAGTGCCATGGACCGGAATCTATGAAAGAGACACGGGTGATTGCTAAATGGCTAAATGTTTGCCGTGGAAGTGGGGGTCAGAGTGTACATCCCCAGAACCCGCGTAGACTCTAGGTGTGACAGCCTACTGAACTTTGGAAGCTAAGGCAGAGGCAGGGGATCCCGAGAACACACTGACAATGGAGACTGCATGTATGGGTGAGCTTGCGGTTTGATTGAAAGTCTATGTTGTTGAATAAGATTGAAGAACCATTGAGGATGATCCCAGACTCTGACCTCAGGCACACACATGCACACACCCCTGTATACACACACACACACACACACACACACACACACACAAATACACACACCCCTGTACACACATACATATGCACACACCCCCATACACACACATGCACACGCTCCTGTACACACACACACATGCACACACCCTTGTACACTCACACATACACCCCTGTATACACACACACATGCACACTCTCCTGTACATACACGCACACACACACACCCCTGGTACATACACACACACTAACAAAATAAAACATCTGAAACTGTAACACAAAGTAAGTATTTATAACTTTAAGCAGTTTTCCTCAAGTACTTTTTACAGTGACATAAAATTAGACTGACACAGTGGCTGGTGGTCAGGCAGCACAGCAACCTGGGCATGCTGGGGGAGAGGATGGCTGGCATCCTCGAGGGGAAGGGCAGGGCAGCACATGATGGCATCGTGTGCCTCAGAGCAGTACACAGTTTAAAATTGACAACTTACTGCTTTCTAGAATTCTCAGCTTAACACTTCCGTGCTCTGCTGACTGACCACATGTGAGGGTAGCACTGTATTCTGTCTGTGGGAAATGGGCTGAAGGGAGGTATTATCTTCTCTGCAGCCACAACGCCTGCAGCTGAGTGTTCCAGCATGTGAGAATAGACTGTTCACCACAGCAGTGTGCGTGTTTGAGCAGAGACATCAGTCTGGAAAATGGCCTTACGAAATAGCCATTGCAACATTGCCTAGTGGTCACTCTGTTCCAAAGAGGGTGGCACAAGTCTGTACAAGAGCTGAGTTTAGGACTTGGATTGTGTGTGGTCTTTCTCTGTGGTCACAAACTCTAGCTCCTAATAAGTGACAACTGGGATTAGTAAGTATTTTACGGGGCAGTCTAGCCCAAGAGCCAATATGAAATTGGAAAATGGAACCAGTTAGGCAAATGGAAAAATTTAAGTAAATTTGTTAGTGCATTGAATATTTCACAACAATAGACATATTGTACTCATAAAAGAAAATACCAGCTTTTAGCTGCCTGGCTGTTTATGACATCTAGTGTGGTGACAGTGTGTTCTATGTTTGCGTGCCTGCTCTTAAATACTGTACCTCATTATTATGAAAAGTCTTTAAATGCAATGAAGTTTCAAGCTGGAAAACTCATAGACATTGAAATACGGAGAAATTGGATAACAGTGAATTAAAGGAGAAATTTGAGACAGACATTTTGTTTGGCAAAATCTGAAGTGGAAGGCATAGAAAGTGCATTGTTCCTATTTCAATGAGACTGGAAAGTATTGTTTGGCACCTTGGAAACTTTAGGATCACAACATAATATTTCCTTTCTTCCTTCTATCTTCTCTGAAATGAATTTCAATGCTACCAACCATTGTTGGGAGAGTTACAAGCAAGGCTGAGGGAGGCCACCTAACTGAAAAGCATGTTTTGTGTCACTTTCTTTTGTTAAAGGCTTTGTCTTGATTAAAGAAGGCCTAATGTTTCGTTTGTTTATTAAAAATATTAGAATTAATTCTTAGTGAGGAAGTAGAAACCCTTCTTGGGTAATTAGCTCTGATTTCTTCGATTTCATGGGCCTACCTTTTTGCAACTTGCCTGTCTGTCTCCCATAACTTTTAGCTTGATTAGCATGTCTGCCCGTCCCGTCATCCTACATAACTAATGGGAACCCATCTCATTCCCACTGATTGAAAACCACACCTTCACCAGATTTTGAAGTCCCATACTTTGTCATGGTTGTTGTTTGAGACAGTCTCGTGCATCCGGGCTGGCCTAGAACTCGCAAAGCTCCTGACCCTCTTGACCCCACAACCCGAGCACCAGGACCACAGGCTGCATGGTGGATTCTTTCCTCTGTTGGCCCGGTCTACGCACATTCCCTACTTAAGACTTTGCCTGTTCAGAACTCTGTCAGCTATTCTGCAGTCTCCTTCCCTCTCCCTCTTGCTCTCTGTAGCTCTTGCTTTCTCCTGTTCTCTGTCTCTCACCCTCTCACATTCAGAGAAAAACATACAGACACAACCAGACACACACACACGCACATACAAATACACACACAGACATACATACGTAAAATTTTTAGATTACGTTAAAGTTTCTGTCCAACTTTAGATTTCCACTGTAAGAAGTTAAGCATATCAACTTTTTTCCCTTCTCAGAAGGGTTCCTGTTCATTAAGAGCATTTTAGGTTTTCATGCCTTAGAAATCCTCCCTCCTTTCAGCTGTGTTCCTCGAGAGGCTGTATTGTAGTTGCCACAGTAAATGGAATGGTTTGTCAGTGACACCCCCAGCTCCAGGACTTATACATAAAAGCCGTCAATTTTTACGTACTAGTTTTGAGCATATTGTTGCATTTTATTCTGATTTGTAGTTTATTTGTAATTATTTTTTAATTTCCAGGTCTATAAGTGCCTAATTGATTTTTTTAAATATATTTTATTAATTTATTCATATTACATCTCAATTGTTAGCCCATCCCTTGTATCCTCCCATTCCTCCCTCCCTCCCATTTTCCCCTTACTCCCCTCCCCTATGACTATGACTGAGGGGGACCTCCTCCCCCTGTATATGCTCATAGGGTATCAAGTCTCTTCTTGGTAGCCTACTATCCTTCCTCTGAGTGCCACCAGGTCTCCCCATCCAGGGGACGTGGTCAAATATGGGGCACCAGAGTTCATGTGAAAGTCACTCCCCACTCTCCACTCAACTGTGGAGAATGTCCTGTCCATTGGCTAGATCTGGGTAGGGGTTCGAAGTTTATTGCACGGATTGTCCTTGGCTGGTACCATAGTTTGAGCAGGACCCCTGGGCCCAGATCTGCCCATCATAATGTTCTTCTTGTAGGTTTCTAGGACCCTCTGGATCCTTCTAATTCCCCATTCTCCCATGCTTCTCTCACCTAGAGTCCCAATAGGATGTCCTCCCCTCTGTCCCACTTTCCTGGTAAGTGAAGACTTTCATAGGACATATCCCTTGGGCTAATGTCCAGATATAAGTGAGCCTAAGTATCCCTCAGTAGAAGAATGGATAAAAAAACTGTGGTACATGTACACTATGGAATACTACTCAGCTATTAAAAACAAGGAGTTCCCGAAATTTGTGGACAAATGGATTGAACTAGAAATGATCATAATGAGTGAGTTAACCCAGAAGCAGAAGGAGTCAAATGGTATATACTCACTTATATCTGCACACTAGCCTGTTTGGTTTTTAGCTATTAAAATTGGCTTTCTTATTTCCCCTGAACTGAAGGTCTTAGATGTTACCAATGGTGTGTTCATGTTCTTTGCAACAGAGTCTCCCGAGGCTCCAGAGACCTGTCTGTGTGTGAGGAGTCAGAGCCTTTCCTCATGCTCTCTCCCCATCAGTTTCTGTTCATGCACTTGGGCTCTCTGGACTGGCAGGAAGACACTACAGTAACACACTGGTCAGACGTCATGATACCCTACTAAAGAACAGCATGGTAGAAAATGGCTGCAGCGTTAGTGACTAAAATCCGTGTTTTGTAGGCTTCCTTACAGACTCTATTCAATATCCAGAAAGATGAAAGGTTGAGTTATCTAAGTTTTAAAATTACCTAGTTTAAAATTATATGCAGCATTATTTTAATATCAGACACACTTCGATGTAGCCTCATTATCTGAAAATTGCTGACCCTGTCAGGAACTAAATTAAATGTTTTTCCTTGTGTAACTTAATTCAGTGGGGACTCCAGTATCATAATTCTGCTAAGTCTCGCGAGTATGAACATTAGCCATTTTACTGGTGAGTGGACATGCAAGTTAATTAACACCCCCTGGTTGAGAGAATATTAGTAATCATGGGGGGTTTGTAGTTTAATTTAACATTGGGTAAGGAAATTTAATACAAGAAGTTATGAATTTGGTCTTAGCTCAGGAACCAATTTGTTGTACAGCCCTTGGCAAATATCTTAACCTCTTTTATTTAATATTTTCATCTTGTGAGTAAAATTGAATTATTCAATATTCAATATTCAATATTTAATTATTATATATTTTAAGAATTATTAAGTATGAGACTTCTTATATTTGCAATCTGATTCTGTGGTCCACCTTAAACAAATCTTGCTGTTGGTACGCTTATTCATAGTGGTTGCAACTGGTAAGGCCCTGGGCCTTTCTGCTCTTCCCGCAGACCGAACGCTCGGCAGGAGGAGAGCCCATGGCCACAGGCTCTCATCAGCTCACCATGGCGTGTACCACACTGACTTCCTTAATCCCCTACCTTCTCAGGATTGGTAAAAATAATTAACTCTGCCCCCTTGGCTAACAGCACAGAAGGCTGATAATGTTAGGTGACGACTGAAAACAGACCCCACTGCCTGTGAGACCCTGGCGTCGCAAAGTGTATGGAGCTCAGTAAACATCTTACTTGATGGAAAGAGAAGTCAGAAAAGGCCCTGAGGAAAAATTTTCTCTTCGTCCTGTAGCTCACATCAGGAAAACAGCAAATGGTAGCAGGCATGCAGGGAAAGGAGCTTGTGTTTGCTTCTGGTGACCCCCACTATGGAAATCCATACGGAGGCTCCTCAAAGGTTAGGGGTAAAGCTAACGTATGACTTTCAGACATACTTAATTCTTACTCATCTGCAGCTGACACAGTCTGGGGTGATCCTGTAAAGCCAGAAGTTGTTATTCTGTCAGCCATATTCTGTCAGAGGACACCCAGAACATTCACAAGCCTCACGGCGCTTACAAGTCCAGAGAGTACTGAGCTGTGCTGCACACAGTGAGGGCCTGGAAACAGTTATGTGAAGGTGCTGAGAGAGGCTGGAATGTGTGCACGCAGAGATGACAAGATAGCTCATCTTCAGGTGGATTCTTGTTGAGAAAAACAGTTAGGTGAGATGGGGGTGAAGGACGGAGGGCCGCAGTGGCTGACCTTCAAGAACCCCAATCCAGGAGCAAAAGTGACTGTCAGCTAAGGAACGGTAGTAGCCTTGGAGTGTGTCTGTCTGCTACACTTACCGGAGATCAGCCCAGCAAGTCCCCTGTGAGGTTCAGCTCAGCAGCCCAGTTCTAAAGAAGTAGTGTTTGGAATTTTGTTTTGTTTTTACCTGAAGAAAAAAAAACATTCAGTTTTCTAATGCTCTTTTTTAACCCTGTGCCTTTCCTGAGATGTTTGAAGGGATCCTGTGAATGTGGCCACCCAAGAGCAAGTAGCGACAGAGAGAGGTTGCTGTTTGAGAGGGAGGAACAGGAATTATTTTTAAACATACCTTGTGACTATTTAGCTAAATGTGGGAGGCAACCTGAACTTTACTTTCAGGCTGTGACCTTTTAACCACCACAACTCTGTGCAGAATGTGTGGTGGTTTTAATTAGCTGCCCTGTTGTTTAAAACCAGCGTACAAACTGAACATGAGGCCTTGGTTAATGCTCGTTGACTTGAGTAATTGGGAATAAGAAAGAAAGAAAGAAAGAAAGAAAGAAAGAAAGAAAGAAAGAAAGAAAGAAAGAAAGAAAGGGATGGAGGAAGGAAAGACTTCATTTCTGTGAGGACAATTTTAACTAGAATGGGAGAAGAGATGATAACAAGATGCTATACTATTAACTTCTGGGTTTTTGTTTTTTTGGTTTAGAAAAATGAATATGGCCAGCACTAATTAATTAGCACCGACACTGTTTATGCAGTAGCTTCTTTCTGATAATGTGCCTCTGAGGGGAACAAGAAGGCAGTTTTTGTTATTTTGTGGGCTCTCAGTGACTGTGATTTAACAAAGCAATATCCTAGAATATATTAGGGAATAGCAATGACAGATTCATTTTCTACTTTGTGCCCTGAAAAGCCATTTATGCAAATTCAAATGCTGCATTTGTAACGTAGAAGCAGTTGGAAGATTTAGGTCTCTCACCCAGTGCTTTCGTGATAACGGTGAGAAGGAAAGTTGACCTTGGTCATTAGCTGTATAGTTTCCAACTGCAGTCCCGGGCCCTCGTTTTTTTTAAAAGTTCAAACAGCTGACCCACCACACTTCCAAATGCGGAAGGTTAAAGTGATTGTTTTGTCAGTGCTGTTAAAGAATGTTGCCAGATTAGGAAGTATAGCAGAATTGTGACAATTATCAACTTTGTCAGTTATGGTTTTTACTTGTCTCAACTCTTTCCAAACGCGTCCTTAACTTCCAGCTCCCATTCCAACCTTGTGGGTTCCCCCCCTCCCCTCTCTCTCCAATTTAATGACCCATTGACTTAAATTTGTTCTATCTACTCCTTAGTCGGGAGTATGGGACTATTCAGTGTAGTGTGGCTGACCTACCAGGAGCCACAAGCTTAAGTAAAACTGACTTTCTCTACCCAAAGAAGCCCCTAGTGGCCCACAGCACCTCAGTTAAGGGAAGAGTCTCGTGAAGACCCTCCCTCCCAGGCCAAAATGTTGACTGGCTTGATTGTATCTCTGTAATTGCATAAAGAATGGGCATACTTCTTTTTTAAAGATTTATTTCCTCTTCATTTTAAGTGTATGGGTATTTATCTGCGTGTATGTGTGCCACATGAGTGCAGTTCCCGCAGAGGCCAAAAGAGGGTGTCAGATCTCCTGGAAGTGAAATTGCCAACAGTTGTGAGCTGCCGTGTGGCTGCTGGGAATTGAACCCAGGTCCTCTGCAACAGCAGTAAGTTCTCTTAACCACCAAGCCATCTCTACAGTTCCACCCCGCCTTTAAGATTTATTAGAGTACGCTTATTTTTATTGCTGATGTAAATTTCTCATGTGGAAAATATGATACGAATAAGCCGCATAGGCAAGTTTTTAGAACGAGAATAGTAAAATCACAGAACCATAGTAGTGATGTGTTTGCACAAGTATTGTGTTGCAAAATAAAGTGCATCAGTCTCAACTAAGAAACCTGCCACAACTAAGAAAACTGCACACGCTTGGGTCAGGTCCTTACTGTGTCAGGCTTTTAGTTCCTACTTGGAATGGTAGTGTTGTGTCTAGTATAGTTAGTGACCAAGTGAGGTGGCATGTGTGAGGTACAGCCCAGCTCAAACATGTTACTTTAAACACTTATAAGACATGTTAACCACTTATAGTCCCTGCCTTTAGCCTCCAATAAAAAATGGAATCTTTTTTTCTGATAAAAAGCAGAACAAAGTCCTGGGACAGTGCCGACATGGTGCTTTGTAAACACTGGTGCTGAATAAGTCCTTGTAGCATGTCATACGTTCGCATCCTCATTTATTTACTTTCTCTCTTCCTGAAAGGCTAAATTCATCCATTTATTTCCGTTTTCCTCTTTATCCATTCTGCTACAAGGGGAAAGATGTGACTTCTTTTCTGTTAGCTCCTGGTCTTTTCCATTCGAGGTTTAAGGACTAAAAGGTATAAATCATTCTCACAGCTTTCCATACATCCTCAGCTGGTACCCTCAGATGAAAGACCGCCTCTCACTTTTCTTACTTTGACTGCTGCCCCCAAAGTGGATGAGAGTGATTGTTCCCAGCACAGTGTCTCCCACAGAAGTCAGTATGTCTAGCCACACAAATGATCTTTCAAGCTCTTAGTGCAGCACAGTTTTCCTGGAAATGAAGAGAAACCAGAGCCTCCGGAGTGACCTCACCTATCCTGAGCGCTGATCACCTGCCAGTACACTGTCCAAAGGACTTCAGAAGTATAATCTTAACATTCTCACAGCATCTAGTAAGCATCCCGGCGCTGAAGGTTCTTTAGAGGTTTGTTCAAGATCTGGAAGTCATGAAGACAGCCAGCAGCTTGCCTGTGGAGCCTGCAGTCTACACAAGACATCTGTGGCAGCAGTGCCTCCTCCCCTGCACACAAACTTCAAGAATGTGTTCAGGCATACAGCCTACAGCAGAAAAGTGAGAAAAAAATAACACATTCTAAGATGTATAACCTCTGCATTTACTATGGGGCTCTGATGTAGAAAGTTGACACTAAGCCAGATTGCTTAATCTCTTTAATTTAACTTTTGCAAGACGTCAGATGTTCTGAGGAGCTGTAGTCAGTTTTCTCCACCTGGCTCCTCTCTCACTGGGGTGCTTGAATGGATGTGAGCCCTCAGAAGCCTGAGAACTATCTTTTTGGCTATAAACAAAAAGCCAACTAAGATTATCACTTTCAGATAGATTATGATGAAAATGAATACCAGTTATCAATGAACAGATTATGGGTCTGGTGCAAAAGACAAAGTGCACATCATTGAGGCAGAGGCAGTGAATTATAAAGGCAGTCCAGTTAGTGTTACACAACTGTAAAAACAGCGGTTTCCCTTGGGATCTTTATAGTGACATCATCACGTGTGGTCTTCAGGTTGAAATGCAGTTCAGAGCCTGTGTGTGTTAGTGGGCAGCACCCAGTATCTGTAGAGAAGAATGCTGATTTAAAAAATTAAGGTGAGGAAAATGAAAAACTCTTAAGTATGTCTGAAAGTGATTTGCTTCTGGAAGTGGTAACAACACTGTTCAGAAAAAAGTAGGTGATGAAGATGATGATGGTGAGAAAGAAGAAGAAGGAGGAGAAGAAGGAGGAGGAGGAGGAGGAGGAGGAGGAGGAGGAGAAGAAGAAGAAGAAGAAGAAGAAGAAGAAGAAGAAGAAGAAGAAG
>OU015743.1:3929672-3950295 GCA_907169655.1 Acomys percivali | reverse complement strand
ATAATAATAATAATAATAATAATAATAATAATAATAATAATAATAATAATAAAAGACTCAGTTGCAGCAATGACACCATTTCGGTAAGTGGTACATCCACTCATTCGTCATGGCTCCAGCCATGCCCTGCAGCGCCCAGTCCTTCCTCTTCTCTGGGACAAGGTCTGTTTCCTGCCCTAGAGATAAGTCATGCATTAGCCCCCTTGCACACTTCTGAATGCAGAGGTGACCCTTCCTGTGGGTGTGCCCATATTCTGTTCTAAGCTATGTCCCATCTTGCTGAATGGGGCCAGCCCGACTGCCTCAACCAGTTGCTTCTCCTCAGTGATGGTCACAGGACACAGTGGGGAGACAGCTTTAGGCCCTGATTAATTTATATGTGTTAAATCTTCTCAAGTGCCATAATGTACTCCCTTCTTATCCACACCTTTAATTTCTGTGGCTTCAGCTACCTGGAGTCAACTGTGTTCAGAAATTCTCCAGAGGAAAATACCAGAAATAAATAATGTATGGATTTAAAATTGTGTTCTTTGTGAGCAGCATATGAAAGGCACTGCCCAGATTCACTAGACCTCTGATCACTTTGACCAGCATAACCAAGGAGGTCCATGCTAACCTTTATCTTGGCTCCCATATAGACACAGTATTATAGTGGCTTAAGCTCAAATAATTGTGACTTTACTTAATAATGGCCCTTTTACTATCCTATTAATATTTGTTCTATTTTATTCTTATTTATTGATAATCTCTTACTATGTCTATTTAAATAAATAAGATGCTTGCATAAGGGGAAACCTAGCACTATATACAAGTGCAAGCCTTCAGAGACTACTTTGGGCTCTTGAGGCACATGTCTCCTGAATAAGGGAGATTGTTATCTTCATGTATTTTTAAGTTCTCAGAACCTAACGCAGAGTGTAGGGATACAATATAATATTTTAGAAAAATGCTCATTTCTACCTGATGTTTTTGTTTATAACGGGAGGCACTGAGGGTGAGCATGCTTCTTTCTCCCGGAGGCATAAAAAAACCCCAAGTTCCACAAGTGTGCCACAGCCATGCGTGGTGCATTTGCCTCTGCAGTGGACATCCCACTGTCTCCTGGTGAAAGTGTTATAACCGCTCTTCTTTCCTGGCCTGGCTTTCCTCTCTCATCTTTAGCCCTGGACATGTTAATTCAGGTTGTGTAACTTGGGCTTTCCCATTCTTCAAGCTTTGTTTCCCTTCTTCGTAGAGTCGCTCTGGGGTATGCCTCTTCCACCACAGGTCTTCTCTCTGCCCTGGTTTCTCTGTCAGTGAAGGGTGTCTCCTCATTCTAACAACTGCAGCCAGAAAACAGAGTAAGAGCGATGGCTTTTCTATCAACGTCACCCTCTCTGGAGAAGGGGGCCATACTGACTCTCTCTATTCTTCTGTCCTTGTCTTTCCATTTGAGCTGAGAATACCCAAATCTGCACAGCACCAAGTCTCACCTGATCACCATGAGGCCTAGTCCCTTCCTTCTACATTTTCCTACCCTCTGTCCTCACACGAGCCACAGCGACATTTTGAGTATGAGATGTAATCATGTCATATTTCCGCAAAAGAGCTCTTCGAAGTCTCCATATTGTCCTTAGAGTCAAGTTTCCGTAGCAAAATTCTTCATCTCTTCCTTCTCATCTCTCCGTCATCACCCTTGTGTTCCAGGCCCTCCATGCCCTTTCCCTGCCTTAAGGTCCATTCGTGCCTCTGCTTATGCTGCAGCCACCACCCACCTCTACCCTCCCTGCTGTCAGCATCACACGCAGAAGCCTGACCCGCTCCCAGTGAGTCCATTAGATCCCAGGGTGGATTTCCAGAGCAGCTGCCTGTGATGACCAGAGAACAGGGCTCTTTTCTTTCCCACGCAGACAGTGCCTGCTGCCTCTCAAATCCAGCTACACTGTAGCATCATAATTATTTCTCTACAGTCTATAAGGAGGATGAGTAGACAAGAGGATGAGCAGAATGAGTGGATGAATGGATGCATGGGTCTTTTCCATGAAAATGATAGCTTGTTTTTAATCTAGTCTTTAAAAAAAGAAAGAAGAAGGAAAATTCTACAGAATCTATCAGTCATATGTGCAACCATAAAAGTTGACATAGAATCACCACAGGGACTTTTTTTTTTTAATGCATTGCAGTTGTGTCATTATTTATAACCAGAAACTTTAAAAATCAGTATTGAAGGGGCTGGAGAGATGGCTCAGAGGTTAAGAGTACTCACTGCTCTTCCAGAGGTCCTGAGTTCAATTCCCAGCAACCACATGGTGGCTCACAACCATCTATAGTGAGATCTGGTGCCCTCTTCTGGCATACAGGCTCACATGCAGACAGAACACTGTAGAAATAATAAATATTTTTTTTTTTAAATCAGTATCAAATACTAACAATCCCATACAGGGAAGAATGCACAAGAAACATTGAAATTTCCCAAAGGAAAAAATAAGGCTTAGAATAACGAAATCTTTGGCTAATGGACACATAGGATTTTGGCCTCCATGGAGACCAGGAGAGCCTTGGGAAACAGGAATGCAGGTGTTAAAGCACATCATGAAAAAGAGCGTATACCACATCAGTCACTTTTACCTGGCCAGTCATCCAGCAAATACTTTGATTGTCTAGTATGCATCTAGTCCTTGGGCAAAAATGAGCTGTGTATCTGTCTCAGTGCTTGCACAGTGAGAGAGAGAAAACCGATGGGAAGCATGGAAAGTTATGTAAAAGTAGAGACAAAAAAAAAAAAAAAGATCCCCAGAGGACAGGCCCAGGGGGCACAGGGCACAGGACAAGTGACTTCTCCTCATCAGCAACATTTGAGGACACTTTTTAGTGTTTATAAAGCATGTGGCCTGACATGCCAAGGGGCTGGGCAAGCTGCAAGGGCAGGACAAGACCCCGAGAAACAGCCTGTGTGCATCTTAGAAGTTCAAGGATCAATGGAAGAGCATAGACGGAGCTGCATGCACATGTGGAGAGGGCAGCAGCTGATGAGTCAGTGCCAGGCACATGTTCCTCCACTTGTAGTTGAAAAGTTGGGAGAGGAGCAAGGCAGGGCAAGAAGCTGATGGAAAGAAAGTGGCACAAGACAGGAGTGAGTGCCTTGCACTCGGATCCTCCCGCCTCGAAGACCCGCCTCCTGCTGGTGGCCAGCACCCTCCTGCAAGAGCATGCATCTGGGTCCTCAGGAAGTCAGGCAAGACTAGGGCATTGCTCTTTGCCTCAGCACTGGATCTTCAGTCACACACAGGTGTTACCACATGGTGTAATAGGGGCGGGATGCAAGTGAGCCACATGGAAGCCTGCACCAGAACTGTACCGCGTCGGTTGCTGTAGTGAGGAAGTAAAGGAAAAGAGAACAGGCTAGAAGATTCCAGAAGAGTGAGCCAAAACAAGAACAAAATGGATGAGCTTGCCTCAAGACTTAGGAATATCATGGTCCTAGGACATAGGCCCATGAGAAACTGCATATTTCCGTACACGGTCATGCAAGAGGGCAATGTTGTGGCTTTTAGTGCCAGGTCCACTGAGGAATGGTTGCACCTCGTTGCCTGATGGTTTAACTGTGGTCTACTGCAGAACTTGTGTTTGGGTGTAATTCCCATGGTCTTGTGTTGATGATAGTACAAAGATAGAAAGGCCAATCACCCTGATCAGAAGCGGGGCCTTGGGGAGGTGACTAGACAGACATCAGAGCAGAGCCCCAACATGGAGCCCTGCATGCTTCATGAAGAAAGGAGAGAACGCACAGAGGGATACATGCATCCCTCCATGATGTGACGATGTAATCTGAGGGAACTGGCCAGAGCCTTCACCATGCTACTTGAGTTTCTAGCCTAAAACTATGATCAAAACAAACACTTATTTTTTATAATTAACTAGCCTCAGATATTCTGTTATAGTAACAAAAAGCTATCAATTAAGTATTGGAATGAGATACCTGTATGTCCGTTCTTTAAATTTTTTTGAGATTATAACTTTGTCATTTTCCCCTTCCATTCTTCCCTCTGAGCCCTGCTGTATACCCCTCCTTGCTTTCCTTCAAATTAATGGCTACTTTTTTCACTAACTGTCATTGCATGCATATATGTACATGTGTGTACATATGTGTTCCTAGATATAATCTTCTCAATCTGTATAATGTCTGGGGAAGGCTATTTCTCCCTCTCTCAGTGTTGCTTGTTTTGCAGTTCTATCTGTAAAATTGAGGCGTCCTGGGACACACACACACACACACACACACACACACACACACATACGCTAGCTCATGTTTAGTCATGTGGCTGAGACTTTGTTGGTGTATCTTCTGACATTCCTAAGAGACACAATCTCACAGCAAGCTCCCAGATGCTCAGGATCTTACAGTCTTTCTGCCTGCTCTTCCACACTGTTCTCTGAACCTTAGGTGCAGGGGTGGCTTATAGATCTATCCCCCAGGGCTGGCCTCCATGACTCTGTGTTTTGATTGGTTGTAGTTTGAGGGCCGAGGACTACACTCGTCTGTGGAATCAGCACAACTATTTAGAATGTGGTTGGATTATGGTGGCTTAGAAAAGTGGCAGCTGTAAGTTCTACTCCAAGACCTGTGACCTCACTAGCCTTCAGTAGTTTAGTTTTTCAGTACTGTGCATGATTCCTCACTAGTTGAGTGGATTTTAAGTCTAATTAGAGAGAGCTGTTGGTTACCACCAGGGCATGTGTGCCACTAATGTAATGCTGAGGTTATGGTGCCATGCTGGTTCATAGATGTCATAGCTCTGTGGGAACTTTGGTTGCTTCCCTCCTTAGAAGCTTTCACGGCACCTTTTGGGGGGGGGGAGGCTTTCAAGTCAGTTCTGACTCACTGGCCTCGAGGCCCTGTTTCTGAAGTGCATGGCATCCTTAGCAATAGGGCCTCATCTTGCACCTCCAGGGGTCAACCAAGGATAGTAACAATAGCTGATAATATTGTAGGAGTCTCTTGAACAACCCTGGCCTCCATATACTCCCAAAATCTCTTCACAACAGGCAACAGAAAGCTGCCAACTTCCCATTTGTAGCCATACGCCTCTTTCCTGGGAACTTTATTTATATGCTCATCCCAGCATTTACGTCATCGGCAGGTAGGCATAACCTCCAGTTTCCCTGTGCATTGTCTCCCTTGGGGCACTGTTCTTCAGCTCCTGGTCTGTAGTAAGTTGTGTGCTCAGTACCACACTTTCTGCTTTTCCCCTGCCTGCATCTCATTCACAGATGTTAGATACGCTGCACTGCAGGGCCGCACCAGCTCCTCAGATGCCACCTAGTTTTGTTTGTTTTGTTTTGTTTTTTCACACAGAAGCCCTCAGTTGGGTAGTTACTAAGAATTCTATCTTCAAGAGAAGCTTTGCTTTAATATGCTTCAAGACAAACAAACAAATAATCAAAAAGTTTCTGTCCTAAAGCAAACTCGACTATGAGATGGATTAAGAAAAGCAGCCAGGCCAAAAATGAAAAAAAAAAAAAAAATTTAAAGCAAGAAGTGACTGTTCTTGTTTACTTAAGAGAATCACTTCAGAAACCATCAGCCCCAAAGTCCCATTGCTTTGCTCTGTGTGTAGGAAGTGATTCGGGCTCTGTACTAACGCCAGTGTTTCCACTGAACTGGTCTGACACATACGACACACAGAGGAAGGGAGATGAGACGGCCCAGGGGCGTTGGTATATTGTTAGCTTCCCTCGAGCAAATGGTGATGGCAGGACATGGACCCGGGGGCATCCTGGACAGCTGAAAACAGCAGCAGATCGTCCACTGACCGTGCTGCTGTCATAGATGAGTAAATACGTACGCGACAGTCCCAGAGCACAGCTGTAGCCCAGCACACATGTGTCCTTTTTCCTAGAAAATGCCATGCTTACATCGATATGACAGGAGAATCGCCTTTCATCTCTTGATCTTAATTTTTTTTTAAGTATTTTTAAACATGCTCTTGCGGCCGAGAGAACATGAGAACTCGCATGCGGCACTTTCGCTTGTCTGTATCTCCAGCCATTAAAAACACATATAGTAGCAATTAAGTCTTCTCTGGATATCATTTCTTACTGGTAATGTGCCCTCCCATTACCTCAGTGAGATGCTGTAGGCTGATGAATTATCCTGACGGCCTCAGTGACAACAGACTTGATGCAGTGGTAAACCCTCTCCTGCTGGCACTTGGCAGAGTTGTTATCCAGGCTGGTCTCCTTGCTTTGGAGTCAGGAGCTTTTATTAGCAGACCGATACCCTTGCTCTGTCTTGGCGGAGGGGGTGGGGCTTCTGTGAGTCCCTAGACAAGATGCAATTTGATTCTGGTATTGGTACTCCTTAGCCTCCTTCACGTGGAGGCCGATGGTAGAGGTGAGGCCCAGCCAAGTGCTGATTTGAAGGGAAGATTCTGTGCTTCACAGTTCCAGTGGGAAATTTTCCATTTATTTTACTTCCATTTTGCCTCCTTCAAAAGCAGAATTCTTGGGGGGGGGGGGGGGAGGGAGGGGAAAAGATGTTATATTATGTAAATAAAAGGAGACAGATGGGTGAAAGGGGGAGAAAGAATATTTCCATTTCCACTCATCTTTGGAAATCTAGGCCAACACTGATAAAAAAAAAAAAAAAAAAAAAAAAAAAAAAAAAAACTGAAGAAACACAGATTGAAACCAGATCTGTCTTACAAGAGATTGGCCCAGCGCTGACCCAACACAGAAACTGGCTGCAGACTCCAACCTCCTGCCTCACAGTGCTGCTGGCCAGCTGGCCTTGCTCAGGTTTGAGTTTAGTTTTATTTTATTTTATTTTATTTTAAATAATTTGAGTCATCACTGGTCAAAATGAATTACAGGTTTTTCTGTTTTTTTTTTTATGTGATGCCTGGAGGACTTTTCAAAGGCATGAAACCTATCCTGTGAGAACTGCTTAGCCCTTCACACACAGCTTGTACGTCTTACTAGTCGGCACCATGTTAAAATTTAAACTCTCACTTGGTGACATTTTCATTAGCACTTCTCATTCCATGCCCTGGCTTTTAAATTTTAATGCCTTAAGAAGAAAGAGCGAAGGGAGGCTTTGTCAGGCATGGTGGCACACGTCTGTGGTCTCCACACTCAGGAACAGAAACAGGGGGCCCCTTTCCAGGTCAGGTGGACCTCACCGCAACATCCTGTTTCAGACAAACACAACAACTTGAACCTGGGGCCTTGTTGGCCAATGAGCCAAAACATCAGTGTCCTGAAAACGGTGAGTTTAGAGTTTAGAGAATATAAACTTGAATTCTCGAGAGGCATACATAAAAACTGTAGCACACGGGCAAAAACTGCATTTGTTTCTTTGTAATTGTAAATAATGAGTTAATTTGAGACACTAGAGGGACGGTGTTTCCTCAGCTCCAAGCCGGCTCCTGTAAGAGGGCAGCTTTCTTCTTAGCCTCCGCTAAGAGCGGACAGAATAGAGCTCTAGTAGATCCCAGCAGCAGAGACGAAGGCTATGCTGAGGGTCTGTGCATATACGTGGCTCTCAGACTATGACCTTTGTGTGTGCTTGCATTGCAGTGTGGTGAGTTAGAGAGACATGGGGAATTCAGAGCCTCCTGGGGAGTTCTCCCTGGCTCTGACCCCCACATTTTTACCCAGTTCTCGCTCTTCTCCTCTGGGGTGGAGCTGTCCTCCCTCTGCTCCTCCAACGTCCTCCCTACTAACGGCACCAACTGTCTGCACAGGCCTTGCTTTCTTTGTACAGACCCAGTCCCTGCTCTGCAGCTGGTATATGTCTCTGGGTCTTGCCTGCTGCCTCTTCGCTCCAGGAGTCTTGACCCTCCAGGCCACTCAGCAGCCTCCTCACCTAACTCCACCATACAGCGCAGCTCTTCTGAGGCCTTCCGTGTTCATATCCCTCACCGCTCCTGCTGCACATAGGTGGCCATGAGTGTACGGGGCTGTGTGAGGGCTAAGTCCAGTGTGGAGCTGGTCTTTTGTGCTGGTTTCTTTCTTCTGTGTATGAACATCCAGTTCTCCACACCATCTGCTGGAGAAGCTATCTTGCCTCCACTGTACATTTTTGGAATCTTTGTGAAATAATTAGTCAGCCGAGGCTGCGTGGACTAATACTTGGCTCTCCTACTCTATCCCACAGGCCAATGTGTCTGTAAGGGCCAGCAGCGTGCTGCTCCTATTACGTGTGGATCTGTAGTATGTCTTGAACTCAGGTATGGTAATGCCTCTCACAGTATTCTTGCCACTATAATGGGGGCTCTTTTTTCTTTTTCTTTTTTTTTTTTTTTTTCAATTTTTTTTGTGGAGAATGACGTTATGATTTTGACTGGGATTGTGTTGAATTGGGAGACTGCTTTCAGTAGGATGGTGTTGGTTTGGCCCATTCATAAGATGTCTTACTTCTCCCTTAAGCGACGGCTTCTCTTGCATGTGTCTTTTACTTCCTTGGCTAGGTTTGTTTTGAGGCTGTTGTAAATAGGACTGTTTCTGATTTCGTACTTTTGTAACCTGTCACTTCACTGGAAGTGTTCATCAGCTGCAGGAATTGTCTGTTGGAGTCTTTAGGGTCCCACGAGTAGAGTCATTTCATCTGAAAATGAGGAGACTTCTTCCTTTCCTATTTGTCTTTGATTTCCTTCTCTTGTCTTACTGTTCTGGCTAAGACTTCAAGTAACATACTGAAAGCTAATGGAGAGAGCGGGTGTGGCTGTCGTGTTCCTGATTTAGTGGGCATGCTCTGAGTTCCTTTTCGTTTGCTGTGATGTTGGCTGTGGGTTTGCTGTATAGCCTCCGTTGTGTTGACTTGTGTTCACTGTACCTTAGATTCTCAAGCAGGAACACTGGAATTTTCAGAGCCCTTTCCTGTGTCTACTGAGAGGATCATGTGCTCCCTGCCCTGGGGTCCCGTTTATTTTGTGGGTTGTATGTATCTGTGTGTGTCCTGAACCATCTCTGCATCTCTGAAATGAAACCTCCTTGACCATGGTGTATTCTTGAATGCAGTTTGCAAGTGTTTATTGAGACACTTTACATCTATGCTCTTCAGGAAGATTGGTCTATAATTTTCTTTTTTTGGTTGTGTCTCTACATGGCTTAGCAATCAGCATAATGCTGCCTTATAAAAAGAATTTGGACGCATTCTTTTCTTTTCTGTTTCATGGAATAACTTGAGAAACATTGGTTTTAGTTCTTCGCTGAAGGTCTGGTAGAATTCTGCGGTGGATCCATCTGGACCTGGGCTTTTTTTGGTCGGTAGGTTTTCAGCTGCTGCTTCAGCCTCATTGCTTGTGATGAATCTCATCAACTTTTTTAAAAATCACTTCCTGGCTTAACTCTGGTAGGTCACATACGTTTGAGAATTTGTCTCACTTCTTTTAAGTGTTGCAGTTTGGAATTATTGGGGATTTCATACGTGCATTCAATAAAAAATAATATTAAAATTTTAAGTTGAGAGGGATCTTATCTGAAAGGCAGAGAAGTGGTGAAATATGTACTATACACTACCCATTTCTCCTGTCAATAACTCTCATACTGTGTTCAGCACATCCTACCACAACTTCCTTTCCATTTTCCTTATATTTTTAATAACGCAGTATGTCCTGCTAGCAATGCATCAATGTGCATGCCTGTGGAGTCATCGACTGGAGCCTGTGAACCCTTTCTGTTGACACATCCTCACTAAGAGATGATGCTCCCCACCCACCAGCTATCAGCTCTTAATAGCTCCTCCTAGCGGGCAGGGCTTCAGAACATCTACTCCATTTACACCAGAATTTTGTCTGATTTTTAAAAAAGCATGTCCTTCTGTCATAATGTCTCCCTCTTTGTCTGTGAACTTATTAGTCTGGTTTCCTTTTTCTCTTTACTCTTTGGTTAAGTCAGCTAATGATGATCAGTTTTGCTTATTTTTTCCAATATCCAACTCTTCATTTTACTGATTTTCCTGGGTTTTTGTTGTTGTTGTTGTTGTTGTTGTTGTTGTTGTTGTTGTTGTTGTTTGGTTGTTTGGTTGGTTTGGTTTGGTTTGGTTTGGTTTAGTTTTTGGTTTTTTGAGACAGGGTTTCTCTGTGTAATAGCCCTGGGTGTCCTGGACTCACTTGGTAGATCAGGCTGGCCTTGAACTCACAGCGATCCACCTGCCTCTGCCTCCCCAGTGCTGGGATTAAAGGCCTATGCCACCACCGCCTGGCATTTTTGTTGTTTGTTTTTATTTTATTGATTTCTTCTCTGGTTTTAATTTTTTCTTCCTATCTATCAGTTTGTGTTTACATGTGTTATTGTTTCTCTGGGGCCCTGATATGCATCATTAAGTTATAAAGCCTGAAGCTGAAATGCACCCTACAAGATACAGGTACAGACACAAACCATCCAAGAAAGATGCCAGTAGCCCAAGACATAAGGCCAACAATTGTTGAAGGGGACTTCATGAAGCCAAAAAGTTTCTGAACACCAAAGAAAATTATTATTCAAGTAAACAACAACCTTTAGATGAGAGAAGATATCAGCCTCTTTTGTATGGTCCCCATTTCTAAGGACAACCGACACACACCTTGTTTGCAAGATGTTAAAAAAGCAAGCGGAGCTGAGGTGGAAGTTTTTTTTCCTACTGTCTAGTTTTCATGGTGCCAGAAGGTGTGGTGCTAGGTTCTAGAAGAGATAAAACAACAGGAGTGTTCCCCGGCTGTGAATCCTGTGAACTACAGTTACAGTGCCACCTGCCAGGCAAGATGTGCCCATTGGTACAATATTGGTATTACTGTTATGGGAATAACCAACTGTTCTCAGATTGAATTTCAGCCCAGCTATATAGTAGGTAATACATGCCTAGTTCAGTAAAATTAAAATAAAATGCCTGGGGAAGTCATCGGCTCTAGATCCCTCTTTGCTGTTTCATAGCTAAATTGATCTGGTACCAGGTTGAAGTCTAAATATTAATGTTTATGTCCATAGGCAAACGCTACTCTCATCCTTAAACAGAGAAGCTCCTCTTTGAATTGAAAAATGGTGAACGCAGAGATTTATGGCTTCTTGAGATGCTTAGGAAAAATGAGAGCCGGACACTTAGCCCTAAGCTGGGCATCTATACCACCACTTCTTCAGGTGGAGAAAAACTGAGAGAGAAGGGACAAAAGCAGCCAGATAGATGTCAGGGAGGAGAGTTAGGAAACGCTGTCTTCAGAGCTTGGTAACGTGCAAACATGATTCCACAGTGGTTGTACGCCCTGCAATGAACCTGTACAGACTGGGCCTGTCAACGGCCAATTGTGGATTAGAAAGTGACTCATGGGGTCCTGATCCTCCCAGTTGAACTGCTAGCAACTGATGGATTCTGGGAAAAGAATAACTTTGTCTTTAAGTGTGTGCCATATAGTAAACCTAACAGGTTCCAGTGGATAATTTCAAAACCACGGCCACTTGGGATTCTAATTCATAAAGATCCCATGTTCAATTCCTACTTAGGCAACTTAGCAAAACCCTACCTTAAGTTTTCACAAATGGGTGAGAAAGTCAGAGGATGTGGGTGAGCAGAGAGCGCAATGTGTCTCTCCTTGCACAAAGCCCTGAGGTTCCATCCTCATTACTGCTAATAAGTAAGGGGAGGTTAACAAAATATTCTTTAAAATCTTACGGCAAAGCAAGACATATTATAGAGGCATTTCTTTTTTGATTTTTCATTTAGCAGTAGCAAATTTTAACATTTATAAAAGTGTGCGTTAAGAATTCCTTCCTACACCTATTTCCTATCTACACTGCCACTCTCTGTACCTGCTGCTGGTAGTCTCAGGCTCTCACCTGAATTTCTCTCATGTAGCAATGTATTCTGGGGATTTTACCTGCATCTATAGGCCTCTACGGAGCACATGGAGTGGTGTACTATTATTTAGCCATATGGACACATGGGTGTTTTCAGTCTTCTCACTAAAAGCACAGCTATAATAAATATTCTCAGACGTATGTCATTGTGTACATGTGCTTTCAGTATAATTATGCCATGAGAAAAAAACATGTATGCATTTAAAATATTTTTTACAAGTATGTCATCAAACATTTAAAAATAGTTCTGCCCAAATGATTACTCAAAAATGCTTTCTTGGTATAATTTTCACTTTCACTTTGTAATTCATGATCAGGTTTTTAAAATTATGAGGGGCCAGAAGATGCACTACCACACAACAGGGACATATGCTCAACCATGTTCATAGCTGCCTTATTCATAATAGCCAGAACATGGAAACAACCTACATGTCCCTCAGTAGAAGAATGGATAAAGAAACTGTGGTATATTTACACTATGGAATACTACTCAGCTATTAAAAACAAGGAATTTCCGAAATTTGTGGACAAATGGATTGAACTAGAAATCATCATAATGAGTGAGTTCACCCAGAAGCAAAAAGAGTCAAATGGTATATACTCACTTATATCAAGACACTAGTCCAAGGGGTATGCCCCCATGAAAAACTTTACCTACCAGGAAAGTGGGTCAGAGGGGAGAAAATCCTATTGAGACTTTAGGGGTGAGAAGCCTGGGAGAATGAGGAAATAGAAGGATCCAGAGGGTCCTGGAAAACTCAGGCGGGTCTGGGCCCTGGGTTCCTCCTCAAACTATGGCACCAGCCAAGGAAAATATAGGCAGTAAACTTCGAACCCCTACCCAGTCTAGCTGATGGAGAGGACATTCTCCACCGTTAAGTGGAGAAGGGGATCTGACTTTCACACAAACTCTGGTGCCCCATATCGGACCATGTCCCTTGGATGGGGAGGCCTGGTGGCACTCAGAGGAAAGATAATAAGTCACCAAGAAGAGACTCGATACCCTAGGAGCATATACAGGGGGAGGAGGCCCCCCTCAGTCACAGACATAGGGGAGGGGAGTAGGGGGGGAAGTGGGAGGGAGGAAAGAAAAGGAGGATACAAGGGATGGGCTAACAACTGAGATGTAATATGAACAAATTAATAAAAAAATTTAAAAATTATGAGGGGCAGAATTATTTATTCAATATATGAATTGAGGATCATTTGTTTCTTCTTAAGTGAACTTGCTGATTTTTGTATTGCCTCATTAGGTTTTTTTCCTCCCATTTTATTTTTTTATTAGTTCTTTGACAATTTTGTGCGACATATTTGAATCACATTCATTGAAGTCCCTTCCCCTAACTTCTCCGATATCCAATCCTGCTTCCCTTCCAACCCGGCTTTGTGTACTCTTTACATTTCTGTGAACCCGTCAAGTACAGCTTGTGCTGCCCCAACTTTCTAAGATGTACAGCCTTGTACTGGAGCTTAGCCAGCCTATCACAGTCCCCACCTTTAAAAGGCTGAATCTGAATCCCAGCATCCATCAATGGTTAACACCCACCACTGGAGATAGTGCTTGTACCTCTTTATGCTGTCATGATGATGACGGGTCCGCAGGTGCCACTGTTTTCTTGTGTTCAGAAAGCAGTCCCCTTGTAGCAGTCCGCCAACTGTGTATCTCTCTTTTTTATTATTAAATTTATTTACTTATTCATTTTGCAATCTTATCACAGCCTCCTCCCTCCTCACCTCCCAGTCCTACGCTCTTCCCATTTGCCCCCTCCCTTTCTCCTCACAAAAGGGGAGCCCTGCCCCCCATGCCAACCCACCCCCGCACATCAAGTCTCACTAGGACTAAGTATGTATATACTCTTCCTCTGGGCCCAGATAAGGCATCCCAGCTGGGGGAAAGTGATCCGAAGGCAGGCAGCAGAGTCCACGTCAGAGACAGCCCCCCTGGTCTAGTTGATAGAGAACCCTCATGAAGACCGAATTGCCCGTCAGATACATAAGTCCATGCACGGTCCCTGGCTGGTTGGTGGTTCAGTCTCTGTGAGGCCACATGGGCCTGGGTTAGTTGACTCTGTTGGTCTTCTTGTGGAGTTCTTGCCCCATCTGGGTTTCTCTCTCCTCCCAACTCTTCTCCAAGAGTCCCCTAATGTTTGTCTCTCTCTTACTCCTTCCACAGAGACCCCCAAGGCCTGGCAGGATAGTGTGTGATATAGCTATCCCATCTAGTGCTGAGCATTCCACATTTTCTCCTATTCCTCTCAGATGACTCTAGTTTGTTTGAGGTTGACATAAAATTATCCAGCACAGATGATAAAACAGCTACTCCACTGTCTTTTTTTTACACTTTTTGAGTGGAATGTTTTTCTGTTCTTTAACTTTCAATTTGTTTGTCATCGAATCTAAAATTTGTCACCTAATACCTCATTTTAAGCCAGACAGTGTGGCACAACACCTTTAATCCTGGCACTCGGGAGGCAGAGGCTGGAGGATCTCTGAGTTGGAGCCAACCTGGTCTAAAGAGCAAGTTCCAGGACAACCAGGGCTGCACAGAGAAACCCTGTCTTGGAAAAAAGAAAACTCACCTTTTCACTTGGATCATGTTTTCAATCCATTTTACCAAACTTTGCCTTTGGAATGCGTGTGCGCACGCAGGTGCGTGTGTGTGTGTGTGTGTGTGTGTGTGTGTGTGTGTGTGTGTGTGTACACATGGGTGCATGGGTGTATGGGTGTGTGTATGTATATGTACATGTGTGTTTACCGGTATGTACCCATGTGTGCATTGAGGGCTGAATCCAGAACCCATGTGGGATTGCTCTGCACTGAGCTATATAGCCCAAGCCCTCAGCGCTCATCTTTATTTTTAGGTGAGACATCACTGAGACTCAGGCTAGACCTGAACATCAGTCTTCCTGCCTCAGGCTCTGAGTAGGTAGGATTATAGTCTCTGCCACTGACTCTGGACTTTTTCTGTCCATTGAATGGGAAACATTCTACTTATATTTTCATTTTGTTATTTGTTTATGTAACTTGGAGAATTTCTATTCCTCACTTCTGTCATTATTGCATTGTATTTTGTGTTTAAATTTTACTGCAAAATGTTAAATCCCTTTGTAATTTACATTGGTTATAGTCTATAACTATTTTACTTATGGCTACCATGGGGATTATACTTAACATCCTAAAGCTATCACATTACAGTTTGGATTTATATTGGCAAATTTTCAGCAGCATACAAAAATTCTACACTTTTATAACCCTATCCTTACAACTTTCATTGCTTTTACAAATTATATTTTCTGTATTATATACTTAAAAACATAGACAGTAATTATCTTATCCATTACTCTTGACTCAGGAGGACCATAAGAAGTGGAGTTACAAATTAAGGTTACAGTATTACTATTTCTATATTTGCTTGGCTTTGTCTTCCGCAGAAAACTGAATAAGTTCATTCATCTTCGAGATACCATTGAGCATCTTCTCATTCAACTTGAAGGAATCTCCTTCACAGTTTTGCTTGAGCAGATCTAAGAATAATTAGTCCCCTCGGCTTTTGTCTCTGAAATACTGAATTAGCCCAGATAGCTGAAAGATGACTTCATCTTATATTCTCAGTTCAGTTGTGTGTGTTTCTTTCCTGTTTTTAAAAATGATTTTAGTTTAAAATTTTTTTCATGCAACGTAACATGATCGTACTTCCTTTCCCCAGCTCCTCTCTAACTCCCTCTCCACCAGTTACCCAAATTTTATCCCCTTTCCCTCTCCCTCTCCCACTCTCTGTCTCTATCTCTCTCTCAAAAAATTAATAAATAAAATAAAAACAATACATCAAAAGAAAAAGCCAAAACAATGTAAAATGAAACAAATAACAAGAAAAGCCCACCTAAAACAACCCCCAGCCCCGAGTCTGTTTGTGTTGGGCAAGTACCCCTGAGCTAGGGGCCTGCCTGGAGTGTGGCTGGCATTCCCGCTGACACTATTGCTTCCTTTGCTAGTGGCACAGTTTGCTAATGCCTTCTTGGTTGTGGGTGGGGGAACCCTGTGTCTACTTCTCCACGTCTGAGGGGATTCCACGGGGCTTGGGCTTCTGCGGGTCTTGTGCACGCCGCAGCAGTCTCCGTGAGTTCCTCATATGTGTTTAAGTCTCGTGTCCGGAAGGCGGTTTCCGTAGAGTCATCTGCCACTCTGACAACTTTTCTGCCTCCTCTTCTGCGTAGACCCCCCCCAACCCCAAGCCCTGAGAGCAAGGGTCTGACAAAGGCATCTCATGCAGGACTGAGGGCTCTACGTCTCTCACTGTCCCCACACTGTCCGGCTGTGGGTCGCTGTGCTCACTGCCATCTGCTGCGAGAGGGAGCCTCTGTGACGACGGCTGAGTGGCGCATGGGTCCATGGGTGTAGGAGTGTGTCAGGAGGACACATTCTATTGCTGTGCTCCTTGGCTCTCAGGCCCTTGTTTCTTGCATGTTTTCTTTCCTTTTCTTTTTCTTTTCTTTCTTTTTTTTTTTTAACTGAGGAATGTCCATACTCTTGAGAGCATGCGCGCGCGCGCGCGCGCACACACACACACACACACACACACACACACACACACGCATGCACACACACACACACATGCACACGCGTGCTCTCACACACATGCATGCGCGTGCTCTCACACACACGAACGCACACACACACACACACACACACACACGCATGCGCACGTGCACACACACATGCACGTGCGCGCTCTCACATACACACACGCGCGCGCGCAAACACACACACACACACAACTAGTTCAGCAGGATGAGAGGAAGTGTGCACAACCTTTTTTCTTTAATAATGAGTGTGTCCTATGAGAATAGCGGACCCACATGCTCCTCCCATACTTCTACATGAAACATGAGACAGCTCTGTCCTTCTTTAACAAGAGCACCGCTTACCACAGTGAGCTGCCTGCGAAATGAACTGCTGTTTGGGAGATGGCAACACGTTTATCTTTATAAGCAGCAAAGGCATTTTTTTTTTTTTTTTTTTTTTTTTTTTAGGATGGTGTTTAAGCTGGGTCCAAGGCAATGAGTGACATTTCAATGAATATGAATAAAGTTCCTAGTGGCGAGGTAGGACACCGAAGCTCGGCGTCAGAGCCGTCCTGCCTGTCTGAGTGCAGGGCAGTGGGAGACAGGGAACGCAGCTGTAGGCAGCAGGCAGGCTGTGAGACCTGGGGCTCCACACTGAGGAGTGTTCTGCCCATCCTACAGCTGGGGGGAGAGTTTAGGAAATCACTTTATCTGAGCCTGTAGCTCATTTGCTTACCTTTTTGTTTTGGTTTTGAAGGGACGATGCGGTTGTAGTTATGCAGGTTGCAGAGGGGGAAATAGAAGATTCTGAAGGTGGAGGCCATGTCGGGCCATTGTGGCTGGCGGTGGGGCAGGATGCTAACAGCTAGACCCAATGAGGCGTTGACTTCTACCTAACCCTGAAAAAGTGGAAAACAGAAAAAGCTAAGAAACCTATCTACCCTTCGTGTCATGAGAACCAGCTAACTATAAGAAGTCCCTTCCCTACATCCTATTTGGACTCTAGATGAGAGAAGCATGGGAGAATAGCAAAGTAGAAGGATCCAGAGGGTCCTAGAAACCTACAAGAACATTATGATAGGCAGATTTGGGCCCAGGGGTCCCACTCAAACTATGGCACCAGCCAAGGACAATACAGGCTGTAAACTTCAAACCCCTACCCAGATCTAGCCAATGGACAGGACATTCTCCACAGTTGAGTGGAGAGTGGGGTATGACTTTCACACGTACTCTGGTGCCTCATATTTGACCATATCCCCTGGAGAGGGAGACCTGGTGGCACTCAGAGGAAGGACAGCAGGTTACCAAGAAGAGACTTGATACCCTATGAGCATATACAGGGGGAGGAGGCCCCCTCAGGCACAGTCATAGGGGAGGGGAGTAAGGGGAAAGTGGGAGGGAGGGAGGATACAAGGGATGGGATAACCACTGAGATGTAACAAGAATAAATTAATAAAAAAAAAAAAAGAATTCCCCTCCCCCTTGTGTGACTTTACAGGAAACTCCATGGGGAGGGCTGGTGTCCTGGGTCAGGCAGACACAGCCTTCCAAATACCTATCCGCTCTCCATAAGGGACTGCATCCACTGTTTCATCAAACAGGGACAAGATGCTTGTCGAACTGCCTGTGACTAGTTGTCTCCATCTGGGCACCCCTAACCTGAGGCTCAGCCTCAGCTGAGTTAGTGAAGAGCCCTTCAGCGAGGTCTCTGAGAAAACAACCTAGCCCCAGGGTATAGCCTGAGCTACCAAGACAGAATGCCTCTTTTCCACTCTGTGCTTTCTTTCCAGCCTTCCGCGTATGTCCCCAGCCTTGGTGGAAGCCTCTCCCTATTCCAGCAGCCTCTGCCCGCCCCCACCCCCCATCCCACAATAACCTTGCCTCACACAGTCTTTCCTTCCCTGGAGACTTGCTTTAGTTCAGAGTTTTGGAGACCCCAGTCCATAATCAGTATTGATCACTTTGGACCTATACATGATGATGGGGGAGTTGGCAGAAGAAAAAAACGCTCACCTTTTCATAGCTGGGAAAGGAAGAGGGGGATCCAGGTCCCAGTGTCACCTACTCGGAAGACACACGTCAGCGATGTACCTCCCTCCAGCCAGCCCCTCACGGCTGTTTTACCACCTCCTAACAGCTCCTCTGTTAACATTTAACCTTTAGCCATTGTGCTGGTTGGGAAATACTGAGGATGCAAACCACACCGAGGGAATGGCAGGGTGCTCACTTGACAGAGATGCTTGGCCTTTTTCCAAGTGGGATCTTACACCCACGTCAGTGCCCAGGTTTCCACCTCCCAAGAAGACAGACCAGCACAGGGGATGATTGCATCCCTCCGACGCTGCCTCTGCTACCCAAGAAGTCTGTGATCCTGGACAGCTTACCTACCCATCACCTCCAGGGCTTCTCCATAATGGAGCTCACAATTTCAACAAGTTAATATTTCGGGGAAAAAGATCCTAGAGCCAGAGTGACAGGTGCAAAGTGAGTACCATGTGGTGATTCCTCAAATGTAAACTGAGTACCCAAAAGATACTACATATCTTTTCTCAGTATGTTGTATGTGTTCCTGTGTGTGCATGTGCGGTGTGTGTGTGTGTATGTGTTTTGTGTGTGTGTGTACACTAAGATGCTAACCAGGCCCTGAATATACAACCAAAAGCAAGAGGGAACTGCCTCTTCTGCAGCTCACTTCTGTCTCACAGACTGGAGCAGATTTCCAGCAGGCAGCCCAGAGAGGCACATCCGTGACAGGATGCATGAGCTCTGACTTGCCACAGCATTGAAAAGCCTCCAATGAAGGCTCCAAGGAGGTGCCTTCAACTTCCCATCCAAGGGGGAAGAGCTCTGGCCAATGAGAGAGGCTGGTCCAGCATCCTCTGCTGGCTAAGGCTATGGTGATTTGAGTCTAGCTCCTAATTCATTCATTCATTCATTCATTCACTCATTGAACTCCACTAACTCACTAGTCTGAAACTTCTAAATACTAAACTATGTATATGTTTCAACTTCACCCATAAAGGAATTTGTTCACTTAGAAGAATATGTAAGCTTTCCAAGTGACTAAGCAATGTCCTGTTGTTACCATGTTATAATCGTACACATGTCTTCTGAGAGTGTTTATTACTTGATGATCTTTACTTGCTGTAAATCGACACCAAACTGTGATTAGGCCCAATCCTAAAATAATATAAACCAAACAAAAAGTAACTTGCTTTAAATAGCTTGTCCAAGTTTGGTTTAAAATGAAAAGTTCTTTCAATACCCAAAGCATGGGCATATTCTTTCAAATTCCATCATTTTGAGAAGCTTTTTTAAAAATTTAATGTAAGAGGGAAGGTGTCGTTCTGAGCACGTTTTCCTTAGGCAGAGTTTTATTCGCATTGTATCTGGAAAATTCACTCCATTTGAAAAGGCGTGATGTCTTTGGAATTACTTGAATGGAGACTGTGTGTGTCTCTATGGAGATGCTCATGTGGAAGTAATGTTGTGTGAAAAAAAAGATGGGGCAACAGGCTTCTTGCCCCATATACCCTGAGGCAAGCCTAACAAATAGACCATGCCTCAGGCCTAGTGTGGGCTTCCCAGAACCACAGAACCCAGCTGGCTGCTCACCATACTCATTTTACACTCAGTACCACACTGCACTTCTACATGCTTTGTCCCCAGAGAGATCTTTCCAGAGCCTAAATCCAGTAGCCTTCCCTATGCATGAAGAGCTACCACAGTCCCCTTGAGACTGAGGGCTGGGTTCGTGGTACTTGGTGAGCTCTGGAGACATCACGGTCTGCACCCACCTGCCCTCTGGTCTCATGGTTCACACTTTCTGACTAGCCTCTTCTCGCCCCAGATATACCACACGGCTCCCATAACTCTGCAGGGAGATGTTCCTCTGCCCTGGAGGTTCCAAGTCCCATCACCACACAAGCTTCCATCCCCCTAAGAGCCAGCTCAAAAATCCCACCCTTCAGATAGCGCCGTCTCTCCCCCTCTGAGTTCAGAACATGCCTCCACCTCTGTGTTTATTACATTGCTGCAACTAACCCCTCCATCCTGGATTTTCTCCTGGGACATGAGCTCATAACAACAAAGACAAGCCTGCTCTTGGTGCCTCAAGTACCTGGATGGACATCAGATGAGTGGACGCATTGTCAAGACCTGGTGCTCAGAGATGAGTAATGGAGGGGCCTGTTCCCTTGCTCTAGTCAGAGCTAGGATGTGAAGAGTGTTACATAAGGCCTTAGGCAATG